>NQII01004072.1:13962-38515 GCA_002778355.1 Clitarchus hookeri | reverse complement strand
AGGCTGCTTATCGTCGGCATGCTGATCTTCGGTCTCTGGGGCAGGTTGAACTTGGGCCTTTCAGGCATGGTGAACTTGGGCCTCTGTGGGAGGTTGAACTTGGGTCTTTCAGGCATGGTGAACTTGGGTCTCTCGGGTAGGTGGAACCTGGGTCTCTCGGGCAGGGTGATCTTGGGTCTCTCCGGCATGGTGAAGGTCGGCTTCTTGATGTTGCGCAGGCGAGTCCTCAGTTTGCCCGCCTGCGAGCGCAGCCTCTGCTGGAAGTTACTGGCGCGCGACGTCTTCTGCTCCTCGGCGGCCGTCTCCTCCTCCTGCTTCCTGCGGCGGGCTTCCTTCTGCAGCGGCAGGTCCTCCAGAGCCGAGGAGTCCACGTTGCTGGTGTTGAACTCGCCGTCGGTGCGCGACCCCATCGTCGTCGGCGTCTCGTTCAGGAAGCGCTCCTCGAGGCGTGCCTGCAGCTTGGCGGCGCCCACAGGACCGTCGTCGGTGTCCTCGTCATCGTCGCCGTTGTTGGTGTCACCCAGCTCGCGGCCGGCCATCGCCTCGTCCTCCAGTCTGCCGTCCCCGGGCACCGCCACGTTGTCCTGCAACTGCACGTGCAGGAACCGCCTCTCGGGACTGTCTGCGCCGTCGACGCTAGCCGCCTCCGAGCTGGAGCGCCGCCTCCGGGCCGCTGCCGCCTCCACCTCCATCCGTGCCTCGCCTGGTGGCGGCGAGATGGGCTCGTACTCGTGGTCACTGTGGCACAACACACACTCCTGTCAGCACACTCCTGTCAACACGCTCCTGTCAGCACACAACTGTCAACACACTCCTGTCAGCACACTCCTGTCAACACACTCCTGTCAGCACACTCCTGTCAACACACTCCTGTCAGCACACACCTGTCAACACACTCCTGTCAACACACTCCTGTCAGCACACTCCTGTCAGCACACTCCTGTCAACACACTCCTGTCAGCACACTCCTGTCAACACACTCTGCCTGCCGTGCAACTTAACACTTCTGTTATACTACAGCAACTGTAAAGTGAGCATTTTTGAATGCCCTGCTTAATGCATACTTGTAGGCACATTGTGCATTCTTACACCCATTGCCGCTGGCCTGCTCATTGTACCCACGCGTCGGCCTAGTGAAACTGCGAAAGTATTAGAACATGAATATTTTACAAACTTGCTTATTCTTGCTGCTATATGCATCAAATACAGAAAGCGAAACAAATGATTTCAGCGTTCACATGTGCTTACCTCACAGTTTTAGCTCAACATTAAGACATGGAACTACTTACTTTCCCTCGTCACCAATATTACTAATCGCATGCCAATCAGTGCTTCCATTTAACTATATGCAGGTAAGGGCAGTGACATATTTAAAAGACTGATTTCAAAAGTGCACAATTAACCGTGAACAGCCCATATACAATGATTAAATTATACAAAGGTATATAAAACCGAAATACTACCAGATATATCAATATTAACATAAGAAAAAAAACAAATTTAAATTACAATATTTATTACAAAACTTAGAGAGAAAAAATACAACAAAAAGCCATTACAAGATCAGTTATACATGGAAAATCCATAACGCGACAGGCGTCTGTAATATTAGGACGCCTGCTCGGCTGCCATGACACTAACTTTGAGGTTATGTCCTACACCTCTAAACTTTGTAAAATCATAATTCAAGAATTATACACCCGACTTCAGAAATTCAAATCCTAAAACTTTCCATTCTAATGGAGTAATAAAATATATATATATAGCCCGTTCACGGTTATCTGAGTACAGGAAAGCCCTGCTTAAAATATACTTCTCTCCTCATGTTGTAACTATCCGCCATATGTAATGTTTACATTGCCACGGGCCTAGTGATTTTATTCCTGTGCCAGTCAAGTGAAAAATTCAAGTTCTGAAGAACATAAATATGTCAATAATATGCCAATAAATACTCTAATGTACGTAAAGCAGGAAAAATCACGCCTGATTGGTTACAGCCTATATGTAAACATTGTACTCACAATACAACATCAAGACTTTGAAGTATTTAGCTTAATCGCTGCCAGCTAAACTAGGAGCTTGACATGCGAATAAGTATAGTTGCATATACATGCAATTAACTGGTTTAAGCTATTCGCTATTCACGGTAAAGTGAGCACTTTCGAGACCATTGTTACTTTTCCTTTTCAGCAATTTTTTATTCTTTAACCATCTTTTTTTAAAATAAATATTGCCATGTAAGTAACAAACACAGTGTGTATATTCCACCGCACTCGGAAGTTAACGTCTAAGGCTAAAATAAACATTTTAATTGGCTATTATTCCAAAGGAAAGAGCTTTCACAAGTTCTCACTTTACATATCTGTGCATCGGAGGTAAAGGGTACTATGTATATTAACAATATACATGTATATGCACATACATATATTTAAGGTTTTGACATTGTCTTACTTTCCACGCTCTTTCCAGGGTGCAAATCACTGTCTCCTAAACGGAGTAGTTAGCGATCTAGCCGGCAGGAAAGATCACTGTGCACCGTCATGGCATGGAGAGAGAGAGAGAGAGAGAGAGAGAGAGAGAGAGAGAGAGAGAGAGAGAGCGCACTCCTGCAGAGTTCAGTATTCCTGACATAGAGTAGTTTACCTCGAATATACAAATATACATCATGGCCGTACCTTAACGCTCGACGTCACCCACTATATAAAATTCTTTAATTTCATGCTGATTAAATTTTTTTTCAGTACATTAAAAAATATATGTTACTATAGAAGTTTAGCTGTTTGCCTTACTCGGCAGTGCAGTAGAGACAGGAAATCCGAACTATCGCGGTATAACATTGTCACAAATAGAATTATATAAACGTAAAACTATCAAAGTTTCTGCTTTTTCACAACTACCGACTAAATTGTGGTAAAAATTATGTACAAATAAATTGCCACTTAGTAAAATGCAAATTTTCAGTACCTACTCTGAAACTTAAGTTATGACACGAAGAAGAAGAATTCCTGCGTAAGAGGCGAAGTCGAGCGCTGATGAGGGTGAAGCGAGGTGAGTATGGAGCGAGCAGCGCCGTAATGCAAGGGCGGGGGAAACGGGAGATCCCCGAGAAAACCCGCCGACCACGACATATTCCGCCATGATTCCCACATGCGAAGATCCGGAAGCGACCCTGCCGGGAATCGAGCCCGGTTCACCTAGGCGGGAGGCGAGTAGTCTAACCACTACACCACCACGGCCCCTAGGGTCTTGTGAACCCCCCCCCCCTTTTCCCAGTAAACGCCTTTCGGTTCGACATGGATATAATGAAGCTAAGACTAACTGCAACTAGGCTAGCTGTTTTGCTACTGAGAAAAGAAATATATTGGCAGAGTTACGCAAAATTCGCGTTATTATTTAGTAACATGCCCTATACCTACTCGAACACAATTCGTGACTTCATTGGTTACTGCCAACTATACGTCACCGTTTACCTGTGTGATCGCTTCACTGCATATTGTTTGCTCTACCGTAGAGACTTTGCTATTAGCTAAACGCGATCTTGAAACGTGCTTTGTGAGTTGTCGACCAATGGAAGAAGTCGAACTGGCAAACAATTTGTTCAGACTGCAGCGCAAAAATTACGCGAATTTCGCAGGTCGTTGTATATTGGTGAAGTGAAGAGATTTGGGTGGCTCTTAACAGCGAGGCCTTGAGAGCCGATGAGGGTGAAGCGGGGTGAGAATGGAGCAGCGCCGGAATGAAGGGACGGGGGCAACGGGAAATCCCCGAGAAAACCCGCCGACCAGCGGCATCGACCGGCACGATTCCCACATGCAAAAACCCGGTGACCCAACCGGGGATTGAACCCGGTTCGGCTTGGTGGGAATCTAGCCGCTCAGCCACCGCGGCCCCATCATACATTGGAGAGTGACATAAGACGTCAGTGCCACCAGACTGTGACGGCAGCGTGTTGTAACAGTTTAAAGGCTGTTCACGATAAAGCGAGCGCTTTTGAAACCAGCATTCGAAAAAAGTCACTGCTCCTACCTGCATGCCAACGTAACGGGCGCACTGCGTGGCAAGCGCTCCGTTAAGTTGGCAACGATGAAGATAAAGTAATTCCACGTCTTAACGTCCAATTAAAAGTGCTGGGTGAATATTTGCGAAAACTTAAATTATTACTTTTACTTTATGTTTTTATAATGCATTTAAGTGTAATAATGATCAGATTAGAAGAATATTTACTTATCTAATCATTTCACAGTTTCACTTGATTGACGCATGAAAAATGTGATGAGGCCCATGGCAATGTTAATTTTACGTAAGGCGGAAGAATGTAAAACGTGCATGGAAGTAGATCTTAAGCAGGGACTTCAAAAGTGCTCAGTTTACCGTGAATGGCCCATAGGTGCAGTTGACACTGGGAGATGCAGGCGTGGCAGAGGCACGCCCGAGATACAAAGACGACGTGGTGTGTCGGCTCCTCTTACAAAGCCGTGCCCGTTCCCTGATTGGCTGCGCGAGGCTCTGGGAACAAGTCTTGTATTCTGATTGGCTACGGCATGCTGCGAAACGTCTCCTACTGGCTGGCGAGTGCGTTACCAGGCTCTGATTGGCCAACGGCGTCACGCCACGTGTCTGGTCAGTGGTGTCGTCTTGCTGTTGTGTGCGGCTGCAGTTCACGGCATAAGAAGATGCTCCACCTCTGTATTATGAAGTATTCTGTACCCGAGGACCGGCGGCCGGCCCACACAGCTGGCGGTGCAGATGCATTAAGGGCACTGTCTACCAGCTGGCAGCTGCGATATTTAAATAGGAAATAACACGTTAAGGAAATTTCGCCCCAGTGCGTTATTTTCAGGATAAACGTTTCAAACAAAATTAATTCTTCGCGAATTTATTAGGATAAGATCCCTACGAGCAAATATTTCCAATATAGATAGACTATATATACTTTTTTTGTAAAACATAAATTTAGATATTTTTTTGCAAACAGGTTATACATGTAATGGAAACATGGACTTTAAGCGGCGACCCTGTTATTTTATTGACGAAACGTCTGTAGGAAGTTCAATGCAGGGCCCTTGAGTGGTTTTGACGCGTATATTTGTAGATACTGTGCCTTGAGAAAGCAGTTTCTAGTACTCTGAAGTGGTATCTGTAGCGTGCGTGACGTCTAGAAAGCACAACAGCCCTCGTCTGAAGTGCGTGTTCTTCTCGTAGATCAGCACACCGGACGCACGTACAATAGTTTCGCAGGAAACCGTGAACTCCTAACACCCTGTACCGCAGTTCAAGGCCAGCTAAGCGCGGGGCTTTAAGGCCCAGACTTCACCTCTGTTGCAGAAGTTCTTCGTTTTCGCGTCATAATTTCGGATTAGTAGTAATTGGTGACGTACGGTTATAGCAATTTTACATTTTACGAGTTGTTTAATATTTTTGTGCGTGATTTTAATTTAATGTTATCTGATAGTTGTAATAAGTCGAGAAATATTTATATTTAATCAATAAGTTCCTGTATTTTTTGCAAGAACGAAACAACACACAGTGCAAATTAGATATAAGTATTAAACAACTAGTAAATTGTTAATTTTCTGTAACCAAACATTTTCAGTAATACCTCTGAAACTGAAATTAAGACACGAAAACTAAGAATTTCTGCAGAAGGGGTGAGGCCGAGCGTTAACAACTGGTCGCTGCCGCCGCTTGTCCGTGAAGGCTCCTGCTCACCGCTGTGATACAGACATTCCTATTGGCTCCTGCACACCCGCCCTTATAGACAGCAACACCGTGTGGCTAACTAGAGCATACAGAAACTAAGAGAGGGAGGGAAAGCGAGATCAAGATAGAAAAGAGAAACAAGGGAAACAAAGAGACAAACAAGAAAAAGAGAAAAANAGAGGGAGGGAAAGCGAGATCAAGATAGAAAAGAGAAACAAGGGAAACAAAGAGACAAACAAGAAAAAGAGAAAAATAAAATACCAGAACAGAGCGTTAGAAAGATAAACATAGAGTAGGAAAGAAATCAAAATTAGAAAGAGAATGTACAAAGGAATGATAGTAACGGGGAAATGAAGACAGAAATAAAAGAAAAGAAATGGAGGCAAAGAGAAAAAAAGAAGAAAATAAGACAGAAAAGGAAAACATAGGAAAACAGAGTATTAAAAAGAGGGAAAATCGGAACATAGGTAAAGAGCAGAAGAGGAAGGAAAGGAGATAAGGTAAGACACAGGAAGAACGAAATGAACAAAGAAAGCGATAGAGAGCGACGAAGAGAAATGGACGGTAACATTGCGTGTTATTCCGCTCGTTTGTTGACAGCTGGTTCACATAATGACGTTGCTGGGAAAGTTATGCTTGTTCGACACTTGGAGCTAAGTTTCTCGCAGCGCAGCTCTCGAACACAGGTTATTTAATAATACAGAGGTGAAACAGTTACTTATTCCGAGAACTACAACCGCACACGTCAGCAAAATAGCGTCACTATTCATCAATATGTAACGGACGCCGTTCGCCAATCAACGCTAGGCTATTCACGGTAAAGTGAGCACTTTTGAAAGCCCTCTCATTTTGAATAATAGTCAATAAATGTATTTCATTTTAGTCTTAGACGTTAACTTCAGAGTGTGGCGGAATATACACGTTGTGTGTATTACTTACACGGCAATATTTATTTTAAGAAGTGGTTATAGGATAAAAAATGGCTCAAAGTAAAAAGTAACCAGAGCCTCAAAAGTGCTCACTTTACCGTGGACAGCCTATAGCACCTAGCCCGCAGCCCGGCCAATAGGAAACCTTTGGCAGCACGTAGTAGCCAATCAGACACAAGGCCCGTGCCAGGACTTGGTGCGACCAATCAGAGAAGGACACGCCGGCCTGACAGGAGCCACCGCGGCATCTCGTGTGTGTCGCGGTGGAAGGTGAGACGCAGGCGGGTGGAGGCGACGTGGCGGACGTTGCGGCGCGGTGATGTCCGCGGGCAGGCGGTGCACCCCGCTAGGAGGACGAGGGGAGGGGGGGCACGCTATAAATAGTATGGCGTGCTGGCCGCCAGGATAAATACACTCGGACCGAGCCCTGGACACCCCTGTGGGGCAGCCATCTCGCTCACAACGGCTCTGCCCTCACTAAGCTTCATTCTCCTCATCCTGTGAAGCTCAATGCTTTTAGTTCGGCAACTACAATATTTCGCCACTAGGCGAGCGCTAGTGTCGCATGTGTACAGGAATGATTCTATTTTCTACGTTAAAAAATAAACAAACAAAATAAATGCAATAACTAAGTTAAATCTTTCTCTTTTATTATTCACGTAGCTAAAAATTTTAATCAAAAGTGACCTCTTTGGAACACTGCGCACCTAGCGGCGGAAATTGTCCCTATGCCAAACCCTCCCATAAGAAACCTCGTTTTGTTCCCAACCTGACGACAGTTGACCTTGCCTGACTAACACACTGCACTCGTACAGCCGCCGTGCCCGCGACGGAGTACATGTTGCACGTGAAGGGTGTTCATGGTCGGTGCTGTACAAAGCGAGGGATCAGTGCCCGGTGTTCCGAGCGTCTTCACTGTGAGAAATGCGACTTGTTCAAGTTTCGGCGTCTTTCGTTTGTGAGTGGTCAATGTCGACGGTACGCGGCCCGCAGTTTGCGAGAAGCACGCTGCACGCAAGTACAGGTCCGCACATAATATGTTTACGATTGCAACACTCGAGCTCGTTTATCAATTCGGAACTGAACGGCCTAAACTACAAGCTGTTCAGTGCAAACTGCGCACTCTTGAAAGCCGCAGTTCACGTACAATTGCATGCGCATTGTGTGTTCTTACGCCTTGTGCGCAATTAACACTGACGTCGGCCTGATTACTCTATTCATGCTCGGTCAGGTGAAACCGGGAAGTTAATAGAAAAATAGATACTTAACAAGTTCGCTGGTTCTTACACTCATGTGCACTTAAATAGGGGAAAGCCAGATAAATAAGTTCGGTCTATTCGCCGTGTCTTCACGCTTTTTGAATGAAACGTTGAAAAATCCACGCATGCAGGATGTGTTTCGTTGTTTTCTGTGCATATGTCACGCATCACAAATGCATCACGCATCACAAGCGTCTCATACGTCTGTTTACATGAAACTACGTTATTTTTGATCAAACAAAACTTATACTTTATCTATAAATAGTATAAAAGTAAGTCGCTTATCCGCGCCTGTCTGCGTATTCGCTTAGTACTTCTAAACTACTAGATGGATTTTGATGAGGGTTTTCAACATCATTTAGAGAATTTCTTGAGGAAGGTGTTGGTGTATAATTCCTTTATATTTAATGTAAGTATAGTAGAGAAATGTCAAACCGGTGGTAATCAATTCGTAAAAAAAAAAAAAAGCTTTTAGGGAGCTTACATGGCTTGCGCTGACTTAACAATAAGAGATACATCAAATTAATGTACTACATAATTGTAACTCTCAAGGCCTACAGAAAAGTTCGCCATAGCGTACGTTTATCTTTTAAGGATGACTCATAGTAACTTTTTTTTTTTTTTCAAAGTATCGCTGTAAAAACTAAATTGCTACCGGGTGAAGCCGGGCCGGTTCGCTAGTAATGAACATTAATTAAAAAGGAGAGAAGACAGGTGTATTAGTAATGCCTAGTAAGAAATAGTTCTCATGCAAAACATTATCAAGCTGAGTGTGTAGAAATGCGGTGCGTTGTCCCTTGCTGCAATATCGTAGACTCAAGTTAATCTTTGTTTGCACGCGGCGGAGGAATAGCCTGAAAGTAGAAATTCAGCGGGGCTTCAGGAAAGTCGGAAGTAACCACGAGCGTTAAGAGATGGAACTACTTCCCCTCCGTCGTTGCCAACTTCACTGGGCGCTTGCCGGTAGAGTGCGCCTCCTTCATTATCTAAAGCCAACCTGCAGCTAACGAAACACGGCAGTGTTTCCTCTGCGCGCAAGTTGCTCTGCGAGTACTCGTGTACCGGCATTCCAGAGAAGCTGCAAGCGACCCGCCTTTGTCTGTCACCGCAGGAATACAGCGGTATTCTTGATTTCCGTATTCGCACTTAAAAGCGTTGGTTACGAAAAAAAAATTATCATTTTATATTTGTACCACATACTGTCCGACTTTTAAACGTGAACAGTAATATCTAGGGACACCTGAATTTCGCGAAAAGATGTCTGCACAGGCTGGCTCTCAACACCCCACAAGCGTACCAGCAGTTTCCTTCTGCTTATTGGCGGCGTGTGGAAGACATTCTCTTAGTTGGCTGGCCAATCAGATACTGCTCGTGTCTGATTCGTGGGGAGGCGCTTCAGACGCGTCCCACCTAGATCAGCCAATCACAACAGTGGATCTGAGCTGAAAATACAACTGGTCTCGACATTAAGGCGTACCTAGTATTAACTCTTTCCCAGCAAACAAAAATCGAGTGCATAGTTTTCGCTAAAATTCACGTTAAAATAATGTTTTTTTTCAAAAATGTACAAATAACGAAAACTAACCTACGTACACAGAAGAGATAATTGACATTGAAATAAGATATCTAGAACTACTTCAAGGCGTCTATAAAATCGTACAAGGATATATTTTTGCAATATAAAAAAAATTGCTGAAAATTTTAATTTTTGGCTGCCCCTGAATTTTTGTAAAATAAAACAATATTTGCTAAGCACACCTTAAAAAGAATTAAGAAACGAACTTTCAGTTGCCCTTGTCATATTTTCTGCAAATAGTTTGGTTTATTTTATTTTCACATTACAAAACCAGTAAAATTTTGACTTTGACATGTCTTTTTGCAGAAGCCATGCGCTCTAAAAACAATTATCTGAAGAAGTCACAGATAATGTATTTAAGTTGAAAAGTATGTGGCACAAATATAAAATATAGTCAATTCACGGATAGTTCCAACTTTTCTGAAACTCTGCTGAAGTTCTACTTCTGGATATTCCTCCGCATCATGCTAACAAAGTCTAGATCGTGCGCACTCAGTGCAATAATATTTTGCATAAGAACTATTTCTTAGTAGGCATTAACAACACACATATTTTATCCCGGTTTTTATTCATGTTAATATAAATTAAATAGTACATATAATTTAAAAATAAACCACGTGTAAAAGTTCAACTTAACCAAAAAATAACGCCCATTTACGTTACCACAATTATACAACGCTTGCGATACAAGACGTACTTAGAAAAGAAACCAACACATCGTACATAGAACGATTTTTCAAAGGTTTGATTAAAAAAAGTGTGAAGAAACTGCTAATAGACTGAAGTCTGTGGGCCGGAGGATAAACGAGAGAAGCGGCAGCCGAGGTCTGGCGACGCAGCCAATGGCGACCACGCATTCCAGCTCTGTACACACGGCGGTTCTGTGCCTCTGAAGGCGCATTGTTACATGCCCGGCCCACAAAGCCACTGCTGTTCAAGTCAAACAAAGCGCACACATCGCTCACTGATTGCACCTTCATTAAGCTACTTCTACACAACGCACGAACAAATGTCAGGAAAATACCACGAGAAACGAGTCCACAGATCAAACTTGCAGCAAGATACCTGCTTGCATGAGGAAAGTTGATGGCCTCGGACTGTCTTAACTAGCCATAATTTCAATAATTTAATTTCATGAACACGCGCTGTTTTAAAGAAATCGCTATTAAATACATCGGAATATTTGTTATACTCGTCCAACAATCCAAATGCCTGCTGTGGCACGGCTGGTGAAATGGAGCCGCTCGTCAGGTTGGCAGCAATGATGCTGCGTGCTCTCGCCACGGGGTAGTTTGGCAGGCCTGCTGGTGGTTCTTGGCTAGCTGCCTAAAGGGAGAGGGAGAAAGAGGGGGAGAGGTAGAGAGGAGGGGGAACTCTTGGGATTAACGCCGTGTCGAAAGAGAAGATCATCATATCCGCTTGCCGCAATTCTCGCTCATGTACCGCCTTTACGGCCATCTCCGCCGGCGAAACTACACAGTCTGTCTGCTCACGGTTAACTGAGCATATTAACACGCCCTGCTTAGGATCTACTTTGTTTCATGTTCGTTAGTATTCTTCCACTACATGTAATACTAACATTGCAATGAGCCTGGTCACTGTTCATGCACCGTCCAAGTGACACCGCGGAATGTTTAGGAAAGTAAATGTGTAGGATACGTAAATTCGCTCTCGGATGTGTATAAAACAAGAAATAACAACTTCAACGGTTATAAACTTAAACATTAAACTCGCAATATAACATAAAGTGTTTAGAAATAACTTTCTGAATTTGCTGCCAATTTGCGTGCGAGCAGTCATGGCTGTGTTTACTGTAGCGTTTGTATTGTTCCACGTCGCTGGTCGGCGTCGCTTACCTCGTCCCGTCCCGCTCGAGCGAACGAACCTGTGTGCCAGGGCAGAGCGATAACGCGAGAAAAGCGCGGAGATTTACAAAGGCGAGTCGCCGCGCCTGTGCCAGATAAGCCTACCGGGACTTGTGCGCTCCTCAACTTCAGCGGATTGAATTTCTGCAGTTATCTGTGAAAGAATGTTCTGGTCATCGCCCTTGCCTCTCTCAACGAGGCTCGGGGTGCGGGGAACCTTCTAGATCGGGCCAGCGAAACTACTTAAGCCGCGACGGGCCTCCCAGCCGACAGTCTGGAGTTTGGAGTATTATACGACGTTAAGCGCCATGTGTGCGAAGACAGCGGAGCGACGAGTGGCAGTGAGAGAGTGACTAGCGGGAGTGAAGTATGCGGACTGCGAGCATCGGTACAGTGAAGAGTGCGACTGACGGGCCGGACTACTTACTGAACTGGGTGCGTTAGTGACAGACATTTGGAATAATAGCAATAGTCAGCTTTAATGTGTGTAAATGAGTGTGAATTAAATGACTGCAATCAATATAGAGACATTGATATGGACTTTAATTAGAATAATTGAGATATATATTAAATATCGCGCACACCGAGAATCACAAGAGTAATCGTGGATATATAGTTTATTGTTGTAAATAATAGCTATGTGAATAAATTAAAAT
Source organism: Clitarchus hookeri (assembly GCA_002778355.1). Classification (NCBI taxonomy): domain Eukaryota; kingdom Metazoa; phylum Arthropoda; class Insecta; order Phasmatodea; family Phasmatidae; genus Clitarchus; species Clitarchus hookeri. Next base: position 26,530 of record NQII01004072.1, on the reverse strand, counting down.
CAAATTTAGTTCTATTATTTTTATTAAGACCTCCATCCCTCACAAATTCTGAAAGGCAATTCTGGCATCTTGTAACTACACTAACGTTTGTGAAAAAGGCAACACCAAGAAGGATACATGTGATTGAAATGACCTTTATACCACAGATTAGATACATGACAATATACAGTTGATTAGGTTTACAGAACTGTACATGATCTCTGAACTTGGGAATTCAGTAGGGTGTGAAGCCCCCACGCATTGCAACCAGAGCTCCTAAACGTTGTGGCATGGAATCAAAGAGGACCTGGATATGTTCCTGGGGAATCTACTCTACCTCCACGCTGTTTGTATGGGAGTCCACAAAGCATCGACAGTAGTTGCTGGAGGAAAGTGACAAACAAGTCACTGACCAACCATATCCCATACATGTTCGATGAGCGACATGTAAGGCGAACGTGCAGGCCAGGGAAGCAGTGGTACCCGTCGTTCATTGATGAAGGCTTGCACATTCCTTGCCAAATGTGGTCGGGCATTGTCCTGCTGAAATATGGCAAGCGGAGTTGCCTGAAAGAGGGGCAGTACCTCGGGCTCTAAAACCTCTCTGATGTAACGGTTGCTGTTCACATGCCCTCAATACGTAGGAGTCGAGATCGCATGTTGTATCGAATGGCGCTTTAAACCATCATACTCGGTGTTTGTCAGCTATGCCTCTCCACAATGCTGGCTGCCAGACTGCGGTCACCACGGTAGCGTTTAATACGTATGCGGCCGTCACTGTAGGATAGGTTGAAGCGGGACTCGTCAGATAACACTACATTTTGCCACTCAGCACGCCAGCGACAGCTTTCACGTGCCCATTGCAGTCCGAGGCGTTTGTGGTTTCCGGACAATGGAAGCCGACGCAATGGCATGCGTGCCACCAGTCCAGCCGCAGCAGACGGCGTCGAACCGTCGACGTAGACAAGTGCACACCCGCTGCAGTGCTCCAGTGTCGAGCCAACGCTGTGGACGAGACTGTGCGGTCCGTTACGGCCTTGCGGTCAAGATGGCAGTCACCCCGTGCTCTGGTCACATTGCGTGGTCCAGTACCCACTCGTCACTGCGTACGACCCTCTTCTATCCACTGGTGCCACACACACATCACTGTCGTAGCAGCATGCCATGTACGAGCAGAAATGTCACTGTATGACAAACCCGTTTCCAGAAGACCGATCATTCTGTTCCGTTCGTACTTAATCACATGCTGATTGACGCTCTTTGACGTGACGAGGCATACTGTCACGTGCTTTCACTTTGTTTGACGGCTCTTCACTGGCTGAGCCCGGCGTAACACTGACCTCTCCGGTCACACAAGAGAGAGCGCTGCTGGGCCTACGTGCACACCATCTGTCTGCAATAGTTATCACTTATTGCTGGTACACTGTTATACACATCCTCCGAGTTTGTATATATTTGGGCCATTCTTTCTTGGTGTTGCGATTTTCACAAACAATAGTGTATATAACTCAACCAAACGTGATTATTGAATGAATCACACGACATTCAAAACTTGCAATTAATAGCAGTTATTTGCAAAATATTAGAAAATACGTGAGATGAAACTTCCAAGTTCGTGACTTGCGCTAGCCTTGACTTATAATCCTCTAATGTACACATTATTATAACGTCTCCACAATCGATAAAAAGCCACGGGTAACACACTGCTGTCTGTGAAAAACATCAAATGCGCTTGTTTCCTAATGACCGGCGATATAAATCACCTGCCAATATAAGGACCGTGGTGGCTGAGCGGTTAGACTGCTCGCCTCCCACCAAGGCGAACTGGGTTCAATCACCGGCCGGGTCACTCCCGGGTCTTCGCAAGTGGGTATCGTGACGGACTATGCCGCTGGTCGGCATCGTAGGGGATCTCCCGTTTCCTCCGCCCTTGCATTCCGGCGCTGCCCCACACTCATCTCATTTCACCTCTATCGGCTCTCAAGACGTCGTTGTTAAGAGCCGCCCAAATCTCTCAACATGTCCACAGATGGCAGATGCCAAACTACAGTAAACTAACACTGTTCACGTCTGTAGTTTGTTCTACAGTAGTCTCTGTCATTACTCCCTGTGTTCAAGGACGTGCCTCTCCCACAAATATCACGTTACGTCACAGGCTGTCTGCTTTCTACCTCATTTTCCATGGCGAATTATCTCTCACAGATTGTCCCTATAGTTCAGGATCAATGCCATTAAGGCTCAGCTTCAGCCATTATGCAGACATTCTTCGTTTTCGTGTCATAATTTCAGTTTCAGAGGCATTATTGAAAATGTTTGATTATGGATAATTTACAATTTATTAGTTGTTTAATACTCTTGTATCTAATTAACACTGTGTGAGTGAGTGAAGAGATTTTGGCGGCTCTTAACAGAGAGGTCTTGAGCGCTGATGAGGGTAATTGAGATGAGTATGGAGCAATGCTGGTATGAAAGGGCGGGGGAAATGGAAGATCCCCGAAAAAACCCACCGACCAGCGGCATCGTCCGGTGTACACATAATATTGTGAATAACTTTCCTTTATTCTGAATTTTTCTAAAGTTTAACGAATTAATGTTTTAAATAGCCAGCTTAATTAGTTATAATGGAAATACAATTATCGTAATTTTAAAGCTAAGACAGCTTTCCAAAGTTTTAATGAATTATGTGGTTATTTAAATTGTTGTGAAGTAATCTCATAGATTTCATTTTGATTTTAAAAAATTTGTTTTGTTTCGCCTTGCTGCTTTATATTTTGCATTAAGTTTTAATTGTAACCGAAGGTAAGATATAAGATCTCTTCCGGGAGGAGATATTTCAGCGGACATTTTATTATATATGAAGACATGTATTGTCGCCTAGTTTGCTGATTTTTGCTGTCATGGAGAGACAAAGAAGGGCGAGAGGTTAATGTACAGGATGAGTATAAAACAATACCCCAACTTTGAATGTCTATAATATCAAAACCAGACAACCTACAACCTTGCTTGATTGACCAATCAAATGAACCGTGGAACCGTGAAGTTTGTTTACCATACATTCATAAATGTTCAATGTGACCACCACGAGCGGCCCGAATGACATCTACGCGATAATCAAACTCCTTCCACGCTCTTGTCAGCATGTTCGGTGTTACGGTTTGGATGGCGTACGTAATTCTCGTTTTGAAGTCGTCAATGTTAGCCGGCAATGGTGAACAAAACACTTGATCCTTTATGTACCCCCATAGAAAAAAATCACACGGGGTAAGATCCCGGCTTCTTGGGGGCCAGTGATGAAGAGCCTGGTCACCAGCTGCTCCTCGACCAATACAGCGTTGCGGCAACGTCTCGTTAAGGTATCCGCGAACAGCTAGGTGCCAATGGGGTGGCGCACTATAAAGGAAACATCAGGCAGTCCCCTTCACATTGACGTGTCGAATGCGAGCTCGCTTCCCCCTCACCACTNCTAGCTGCTCCTCGACCAATACAGCGTTGCGGCAACGTCTCGTTAAGGTATCCGCGAACAGCTAGGTGCCAATGGGGTGACGCACTATAAAGGAAACATCAGGCAGTCCCCTTCACATTGACGTGTCGAATGCGAGCTCGCTTCCCCCTCACCACTTCAAACCGAGAGTTACGGACGCCATCCAAACCGTAACACCGGACATGCTGACAAGAGCGTGGAACGAGTTTGATTATTTTGGGTGCCGTAAGTTACATTGCTTCGCCAGTGTAGCAGTTAGACACAGCGCCAGTAGCGCAGCATTTATTAATAACGAAAACCCAAGCATGATAGTATCCATGTTGCGTAGATTACAGTTTGATAAGCAGTCCCTACACACCGGAGCGACTACAAGTCAAACTAAATTGCAATCGGAAGTAGCTGCGAGTAATGGAAAATTGTAATCAGAAATTACAACGAGATTACATTTGGAGATTATTTGTATACAGGCAGAATTAGCAAATATTTTTCGCAACGAATTAAAATCTGTTCGTGCAGAAATGCAGGCTCATTTCAACTCGTTCCAAGCTGAAACCGTTAATGAAGTTTTGCAAGAGGCGGTACCACGTATGGAGCTTGTAGCGACCAAACTTAACACCACTACCGAAGAATTTCAGATGCGTAGCGCAACTGAAACTGAATTGGCGGTATTGCGTAACATCGTAGCACAATTACAAACCGCACAAGAATATTCAAATTAAAGCTCAGGTCTTGATAGTGAAGCCGTATCTGAAATGGACCACCGTATTCGCGGTTTGGAAGAGCCACTTAAGTCGCTGAAAGTTACTCACCAATCAACTTCAGTTACGTCTAGTGCTAGACTGTCTCCGCCTCCACAGCCTGTGGTGCAGTTTGTGTCTATGCTTAGCCAATCGAGATTGTTAGTAGATGAGTTAGTAGGGTAGTGATGTTGAGAACCCAATAGCCTTTTTGAAAAGACTAGAGAAGTATTTTACGGTATGTAAAATTGGATCTGACCAAATGCTTCAATATGTTGACCTTGCTTTAAAGTAATGTGCCAACCACTGGTGGGAGATGGAGCGTGAACAAATACACTCTTATGAGCATTTTCGTAAAGCCTTTGAGGAGAAGTATTGGAGTAAGAAAGCCCAAGGCTTACTTCGGGCTCGAGTGCACAACGAACGTTCCCACACAAGTCGTAGTTATTATTTGGAGGCTCATTCCACATCACTGTACGAACGCACTCGATACATGACGCCACCTTTTTCGGACGAGGAGTACGTGGATATGGTTCTTCTTCAACTTCCCCACCTTTATCAGTTAAACTGGGCGAGTAGACCCATCACTTCAGAGCAGCAATTTCGAGATGAACTCCTACGTTACGCTCGTTCAGACACTACGTCTCGAGGTAACACACGTACACATCAGCCAGGTTCTTCCAGTTCACGGAGCGCATCAAACCAACACAGAGCGTCTACTTGCCGCACTGTGCAGTCGCCTAGCCACTCGCCTAAGAAAGGAGATCGTTATAACGACCACTCCGATAAACCATCACACGGCAACACTCGCCAGGACTTGCCGTGTTGGCGTAGAAGGCGCAGACGACAGCGTAATGACGAGAATCCCCGATGTGATAACAGGAAACGAAGCAGATAGGAGGGCAGCGATAATGAGAAGTCGCGGCGACGTAAGCAAACTAGTGACGAACACACACAAGAGCGACGTCGTGATCGAAGCCCTAGCCACGTCGAGGACACACGCGAACACAACCAACATCGACACAAGCGCGGGAGCACTCCGATAAAACACACGCGAAATGGAGCTGAGGTGTTAAACTCTTTTGCGCCGCCATTTTCGCTGATCGACAGTAATTCAAAATGGCCGCAGCGACAGTGTGACCCCTCACCGCGCAAAGTCAAGCAAACCAAGTCAAACTAGGGTTGGTCGGTATTGACGGCTCTCTGATGTCGACCAGCGGTACTTTAAAAAGGGCGCAAGAATCACCGGAGCCATTTATATGCAGTAACATTCTTATAACTTAGTCGCGTGATGATGAGAGAGAATTGTTATAGCGTGTGTTCGGTTGAATGCTTACGTAACGTCGTTCACTCTTCCACTGGCCGGACTCCAGTCGAGACGTTGCATGGAACGCCGTGACGTGTACCGATGTCCCACACTATTGGAAAACCGGAACACGACAGTAAAAACATTGGAGAGGCTGACCACGAGACATTATTGCAATAAATTCGACAATTGTTGAAACAGCGAATACATCATGCTACTGATGCACGTAGAAGAGCAGAGAAGGCGAAGATGGAACACAATTTGCAGATCGGGGAGCTGGACCTAGTACGCGCGCGTAATACCAGTAATAAACCTGAGTTCGTTACAAAGAAAGTGCTCGCATTGTATATAGGCCCGTATAGTGTGTCAAGCGCTATTAATAGCAACTGCATCTAGTTGTCACTTGCAGTTCGTGACGAGCTCTTTGGTAAGTTCAATGACATTCACTTACGAAGATATTATAACATCATCGGTCCTGAGTTACCAATAAATGCTGAGTAAAGTGAAGTGGCCACGACTCGACGTGGAAGCAACGACGGGACTGGCGGCGTGGAGTTTAGTTTCCATGTCCTGTGCGTGAACTTCAGTGTGAATGCACTCAGTTTTGGAACCATGACAAATTTATTGCCCTTAATGTGGATCAGTTTTAACCAGCACTGATTGTGACTCGGTATTGTCCGCTCTTCTGTGATGTATCGTGTTGCCTGCACCAGCGGTTTGACGATGCGAACTAAGCATGCCCAGGGATAAGGCACTCCACTATAACACTTCATTTATAATTAGTATGCATAAAAATAGGGAAAATATAGAAATTTTGGTAATGCCTAATAAGAAATAGTTCTCATGCAAAATGTTATTAAATCGAGTGCGCAGAAATACGGCACGTTGGCCCTTAAGTGCTATTTTCTAGACTTAGATAAGCTTTGTTTGCATGAGGCGGATAAATAGCCTGTCATCAGAAGTTTAGCAGGGCTTGAGAACAGTTAGAAGTAACGATGTGTGGACTATTCTGGGGACTTCTCATCACGCTGGTGTCCAGACATGTTATGTGATTGTGGGGTAGAAGACAGCGCCTGCGGCATAGGCAACAATCAACACGCTCGTGTATCACGGGACACTCGACCGCCTGCTCCTGGTGCTATTTTAAGGCGGGTTGTCTAGTGAGCGGGTATGTTTGCGAGAATGAGGTAAAAACGGATTAAGCGGAGTGGAGAAATATGGTCGGCTGTTAACATCGAGGTCTTGAGAGCCGATGAGGCTGAAGCGAAGCGAGAATGGAGCCGCACCGGAATGCAAGGGAGGGGGAAACGGGAGATCCCCGAGAAAAACCCGCTGACCAACGGCATCGCCCGGCACGATTCCCACATGCGAAAATCCGGGGAGCGACCCCGCCGGGAATCGAACCCGGTTCGCCTAGGGAGGAGGCGAGTAGTTCTGATCACACCACCACGTCCCCCCNATGTCGCGAAGCAGTGTGTCTCCGGCCAGAACTATTTGCAACCAGGAGAGTTGAGGAGCAGGGGGGGGGGAGGGATGAGAATAAGAGAACAGTGCAGTGGTTTCCAACCGTCTCCTGACTTCAGTAGGACATTGATCTGACCGCGTGACTCCTTGACACGACCAGTCAGGTATTTCTCCTGTTTTCAACTAAAAGGTAAGTATAGGCTGTTCACGATAAACTGAGCACTTTTGAAAGCCCTGGTCAAGATGTACTTACATACACATTGTATATTCTTCCGCCATATGTAACATGGCCTCGTCGCTTTATTCATGCGTCGGTCAAGTTAATCTGTGAAATTATTAGAAAAGGAAATATTTTAACAATTTATACATATATGCGTTAAAAACACACAGCAGAAAATCATTAGAGCGTTCACAAGTTTACTCAACACCTTTAATTCAACGTTAAGGCGTGGAATTACTTTCACCCCGTCGTTACCAACTTTACAGGGCGCATGTTGGTCGGTGTGCTCGTTAAAATGCATGCAGGTAGTGGCAATGAAAATGTTCAAATGTTCATTTCAAAAGTGCTTAATTAACCGTGAATAGCCTATGTCGCTCAAACTGTAGACTCCTTACAAAGTATTCTACTTAGAAACAGGAAGTGAGCAGGAAAGCACAAATTAATTCAACACCATATAAAAAACTATTAGGTATTCTTGGCACGGTTTTACCCTCGCGCGCTTTGAACGGTACATAGTACGTGCAAATACTGTTTCAAGGTTGTTCACGATAAAGTGAGCACTTTTGAAATCAACCTCTGGGGGAAAAAAAATTACTGCGCGTAAATACATGCATGCTACAATACAAAATTGTTTGCAGACCCCCAGTTAAGTTGGCAGCAAATTAACCCGTTCGGTTACACATTAATTTCTGGGTTCAAGTGCTGCAGTCACGAAGTACTCGTGTTCAGCTGTGAACAACGTGGTGCGTGCTCGACGAAGTTGGCATTCGTGCCAGAGAAGTGTAGGAAACTCCACAAACCAGGACGACACAAGGAAGACATGGCACTGACGCCTTGCTGTGTACGGTACTGGTCATAAGTATCATTCATGTGCAAAATGTACACCATCGTGGACAAGGTGACTGGAAGGGTTAAGAGAAATAGTTATACTGCCATACGTTAACGAGAGAGAGAGAGAGAGAGAGAGAGTGTGCGCACTTTGTTTATATTTTTATCTACTGAAGTCTGTGCTTTTTACTTTATAGATATAAAATAACGAATTCATATTTTATTAAGACATTTACTTTCCTAATAATTCCAAGATTTCATTTGGATGACGCAAGATTAACACGAGACGGCCCAGCAATATTAATACTAGATGTAGCGGAAGGATACAAAATCAGATCCCAATGCACGGCTTTCAAATTAACCGCAAACGGCCTATATCTACAATATGGCTAGTTCGCGTTTAACTAAGCAGTTCTGAAAACACTTGAAAAAATGTCTTGTCTGTAGTTGCATGCATTTTATATTGACCGGCGTGCTCCCAGTCATGTTGGCAGCAAGTTAGAAGTAGTTCCGTGTCTCAAGGTCCTACTTAAGTCGGATATTTCAATGATTTGCCTCCTAATTACGTTTTGTTTCTGTGTTTTACGCAAGCATGAGTTAGAATTAGCATCTTAGTAACATATCCGAGTTCATAATAATTCCGTAGTTACATTCGGATCGACGCATGAATAAAGTGAGAACGTTCGTCCTAATTCTCTCCAAGTATACACTTGTCCGTGCTTGGCCCCACCTGTGACGTCACAGTAGCTCTACTCCTGGCAAGTGCACGAAGTCGCTTACTTGCTGAGTACGCGTGCACCCACGGCAGTCGCCATGTTTGTTTTATTTACTGTCTAAACCAGTGGTACTTAGAGTTTTTTTAGGGGGCCATATTAAGAAAAACTAAGNGCATAAAGTGAGAACGTTCGTGGCGATGTAAGGCGTGTCCTAATTCTCTCCAAGTATACACTTGTCCGTGCTTGGCCCCACCTGTGACGTCACAGTAGCTCTACTCCTGGCAAGTGCACGAAGTCGCTTACTTGCTGAGTACGCGTGCACCCACGGCAGTCACCATGTTTGTTTTATTTACTGTCTAAACCAGTGGTACTTAGAGTTTTTTTAGGGGGCCATATTAAGAAAAACTAAGACCGCCGCGGGCCGCACTTACACTTGACATAATAATATTTGTGAACTAAAAGTAGGATGGTGATTCGATGACATTTAAAATTCAGAGCGTCGTGTGTCGTCTTGCAAGTAGTTTGTTTATTCGTTCGATACGGCGATGGCGGGTGGAGGTAGTACATCAAAAAGATGTACAGAAGTCGCCTGGCTGATAAACACATCAACGATATTGTGAGAATTGCATGCAACACAAGGGAGGCGGATTATAATAAAATAACGAAAAATATCTTCGCGTTTCATCAGTGACTTTAACTTTTAATAAATTCGTATTACGTATTGGTTTTTTATTTTTGTAACAGACACCCTAAAAATAAGAATTTGGTAACTTGTATCTACTGAAGCCGGCGAGCGCGGGCCACGAAGAATGGACCCGCGGGCCGCAGTTTGGGCACCCCTGGTCTATAAGTTATAAGAAACGCTAATTTGACAAGTTTATTAAAATATAATGTTATATGAACCGTCTCTCGATTTCCCTTTATTTCCCGCGTATTGCTTTCTGACATATCTACGGACGTAATAACGCCCACACTTGTCATATTTACCGAGGGGCCACGTGATGAATGTGATAGGCTGCCCACGAGATGAGTGCATTCTTAATGCGAATTACCAGATCGTTCCGAAATTCGGTAGTTCTTGTTTTGTTTTGAATAATGTTCATTTCAGATTTGTGTGGCGTAACGTAACTCCACGCCTATGTATTTGTAATTAACTGAAGCGTTGTCGGTTGCTGTCAAGTGTTGTTTCATTTCACAGAAGAATTAAATCATCTAAAACGTTTAACCGATATTATTAACAATTTTTCCACGACACCCACCAGGTCCAATATTGAGATAACTCTATATTCGGCAAGTGTGCTCTAACAAACTGCATATATAAATTGCATTAAAGTTAACCCTGAAACAATTCTAAAATGCTCTGATTAGCCTTCGAATTCCAAGTATGAATCCAAGATAACCCGCTCGAATAGTCTGAACACGTGCTCGTTGGATAAGTTTAAAGGGATTTACATCATAAAAAAATAAAGCAGTAATTGAATTGCCACAACAATCCTACTCTAAGTTCGACCAATAGAAAAGCATTTTACAGTATCTTATTTGAAATCAAAACAGAAGCATGTTTTTATTTTGTAGTATTTTTGCAGTCGACAATGGTTTCTAGAAACAGAGAAACAAAAATAAAGCTTGAAAGTTCGCTATTTGAAATCGAACATAAATACGTCTTCATTTTAATGCATACTCTTCTTAGACTAAACTTGAGATCTGGAAATTGATTTTTCTAGTTTCCGACTTTTTCTTCTGTGTAACTTAAGCAGTAAGAAGTTGCGACTTCATTGTGTATATTTCGATTTGAGCCAAGGCGTTTTGTTCCAGCCTGAGTGGATACACCTTAGCCATAATCAATGAGCAGTGAGTCCGATATTAGAATGTGGAGTATTCGTAATGTAGGCTGTTCCTGATTGAGCACTTTTAAATGCCCTGCATAAGATCTACTTCTATGCAAATTGTGTATTCTTCCACTGTATGTGAATTTAACATGGCTATGGGCCCTGACCATTTCATTCATGCATCAGTAATGTGAAACCGAGAAATTATTAGAAACGTACATATGTTACAAATTTGCTCATTCTCACTCCCATGTGCATTAAAAAAAAACAGAAATTAAAAAGAAATAATTTCAATATTCACAAATATTAACCTAACACCTTTAATGCAACATTAAGACATGAAAATCCTTTCCCTCCGTTTTACCAACTTTATTTAACATGTTTTGTTTTTTTTTATTAACTTAACTATTTATATTTGGTAAGCTATACCGAATTAAACTCTGGCTTAATTTATATTAGGAATTAAAGTTAAAGTTAGAATTTAATGTTATTTAGTTCAATTGCAAAAGAGAAAATCTAGAGGCCATGGCTTTTAAAGTTACTGTGCAAGGGTAATTTTTAATTAACTTTTTATTCTTATTATTAACTTAAAAGTAGGGATTGTGTGAAAAACTGTATTCATAATTTCGGGATTATCTATATTTATATTGGGGAAAAAGGGGAGTAGTCACTGTGTCCATTTGAATACATCTGCATGCAGGGGTGGGTGTGTAGGGACTAACATCTCGTCAACAGCGAGGTCATTACAGACGGAGCAAGCTGCTCAGTGGAGGAGGAGGAGTGGGGAATGAATAGGCCATGACCTGCCATGACCTGCAGTTAGGAACCATCCTAGCATTCACCTGGAAAGTGATTTCGAGAAACCATGGAAAACCATAATCAGGATGACCGGACCAGGATTCGAACCCATGTTCCCCTGAACGCGAGTCCAGAGGTTTACCAATGCGCCACGTCGCTCGGTAATAATGAAAGTGGCCGAAGTCACACCATAGCGATAATCTTAACAACAACTAAATGTCTGCGAGGTGCGTGTTCTTGGATGACTGCAGGGAAGAGATGCGGCAGAAAGTAGTTGTATATTCTACTTACGGTTTCTTCACCCATGTATGACTTGCTTGGTCGTTTTCTTAATATGTCATGTATCACAAGCATTTTATACTTGCATTAACATAAAAATACCTTTGTTTTGTTAAATTGAACTTTTACATTTATTTTATATACTAATTATATTTGATTTAACATTAATACGAATAAAAACAGGGAGAACATAGGTGTGTTGGCAATGACTAGTAATAATTAGTAGTTCTTTTGCAAAATATTATTACACTGAGTGCGCACGATCCGAGTGGAGACATTTGGGCGGCTCTTGAAAGCGAGGTCTCGAGAGCCGATGAGGATGAAATGAGGTGAGAGTGAAGCAGCAACGAAATGTAAGGGCGGGGGAAACGGGAGATCCCCGAGAAAAACCCGCCGACCAGCGGCATCGTCCGGCACGATTCCCACATGTGAAATCCGGGAGCGAACTCACCGGGAATCGAATCCGGTTCGCGTAGGTGATAGGCGAGTAGTCTCACCACTACACCACCGTGGCTCCTCTGAGTGCGCACGAATGCGGTGCATTGCCCCATTTGGTGTACTTTTCTAGACTCGGTTAAGCTTTGTTTGTGTGAGGCGTAGGAATAGCCGGAAAGTAGAGCTTTATCAGGGTTTCGGCAAAGTTGGAAGTAAGCATGAGCGGACTATAGGTGTGGCTGAGGGGAAACTAGGAGAGGCACAGTACTGCGGCTGTGAGGGGCCCGTGGCTGGCTAGCCGGCACTTACCCCATGGGCGCGGTGGCCGGGGTCTCGCCGCTGGCTCGGCTGGACGGCCTGCTGGCTAATAGCAGCGCCGAGCGCTCCGGCAGCAGGCTGTCCGACTGGAAGTACTGACAGGCACAGCGCACCTCGCTGCTCGACACCGACGAGTCCCGGGACTCGGCCCCCCGCCTCCCGGCCCGCTCCGACCGTG
>NQII01004072.1:0-13889 GCA_002778355.1 Clitarchus hookeri | reverse complement strand
CCCGCCGCGTCTTCTTCATGCCCTGCGCTGCCCCGGCATCGCCCCCAGACTGCCGGCTGAGCCCCTCCGCCGGCCCGGCGACAAGTTAAAATAACACCGCTCCCTCCAAGGCACCACCGATCTTCATTTGTCCCATCGCCAACAACCTTTTAAACTGCTCGCATCAACTGGCAACTCTGCCTACCAACATAACCGCATATCAACAACGTGCATAACCCCACTTTCTAAATTTTCCAATAACAAACATAATCTTACTTTATAAATTTACTTATCACGACATAACCTCACTTTATAAACAAATAAGTAATGTAAATAACCTCACTTTCTAAACAAGGTTCACAATAATGTGCGTTTTACATAGTACTTTTTTGTAGGCTACTCAACGAAGATGATGTTACAACTTTCCCTTTCGCCTTCTCTCAGGCCCCTAGCTCCTCTACAAGACCAACTTACACGATCACAACGTTTATCAGCTGGCAGGGGAAACCCGACAAAGTACGCAGATAAGAGTTGGTTGCACGGATCACGAACTCCATTATCCTATGGTATCTCTAACCAGCTTGGTGTTATAGCAGAACATGCGTGCAAGTGTCGGTAGCATAAAAAATAACAAAAGTTTAAGAGTACGCCGAGTTACGCACACGATGGCTCCATTTAACTGCCCCACCGTGCACACCATTATCTGTTGTACCCGCCGCAACATTTAAGTCAGTTATCATCTATGTAACAAATAATATTTAAAAAAAAAAGTATCGTAACACGAGTAAATAACACTACATACTGGAAACCTTCAAAATTACCTAGGTTGTGAGACCACAATCAAGACGGCCCCATTTAACTGTCCAGTCACATCCATCGTAACGTAACGTTGTATCTTGCGTTCCAGAACCACATTTACAGCAACCACAAATGCAAATAAATTATCACACGTGTTGTACACAAATAACACCGTAATATGTGCGTTTGTAAGAAATCATTAAGCACGTTCCTTTGGTGGAACGGTCTATTCGGGATTACCCGGGGAAAACAGCGCGAGCGAGCGCCTCGCGGCGGCGCTGCCACCTAGCGGACGGGCGTGGAACCACGGGCGCGACAGTGGCGCTCCACGGCGCCGTGCGGAGCAACTACGTGGAGACGCGGCGCGGACCTGCAGACTGGCAGAGGGACAACACCTGGCAGCGCGCTCGCTGCTGTTGTCCGTCTGGCCGGCTATTTCTGGCCGTCTTCGTGATCGCCACTTACGATCGCCCTCGCGCCATGCTGGCCCCGATCTGGAGACGCGTTTTCTCTTCGTTACGCAAGGCCGGGCCTTGCCGCCGTCTCTCGCAGGCCGTTTGCCCCGGAGCTCATCGCGTTGGTCAGGCGTCGTCGTGTGTGCCAAGTTGGGCCTAGTTCGCACGCTACCCGCGTCCCACTCTCGTCAGCTGTCGCCACTCTCGTCAGCTGTCGCCAGTCTCGTCAGTCAGGGCAGGTGAACCAACACACAGAGTAGATTAGTACACAAGAGACGAAATGACACGAGGGGCCGTGATGAACCGGGCTCAATACCCGACCGGGTCACTCCCGGCTAGATTGTGTGGTGTGTTGAGGGTGACGGGGGCTGCCCCCCCCCCAAGCTCCCTTCCCTGAGTCTTCGCGACGCTAACCGCGGCAAAGAGCTCATTGTCTGCGTCCAACAAGCAGAGTACAGTTGCGATCAAATGATGGTTTCTTGGCACCCCTCCCGCCTACACTTAAGGCCCCTTCACACGATCAAAGGCCACTTCAGTTTTTCTTCAAATTTATTGAATTCAATTTACTTGAGCGCTGTCATACGTCATAATAGCAGCCATCTTGTCTTTCAAGCAATTGAATGACTCAAATTCCTTAAAAAAAATTTCGTTTAGAGCATGTTTTATATTTTCTTGAAACCATTTTTTCACACTAGCACTCCGAATTATTAAAACAGTATAACTATAAAATATAGTGTTAAAATACATTAATTTATGCGCATTTACGGTACAAAAATATTTCCGTATATTTATTTCATGCAAAATAAATATATCTTAGAAAAATGTTTATTTTGACCAATTATTTTCACGTAATGTATGGTTTGTAGAGGTTTGAAAAAAAAAAAAAAAACAAATTTAACTAAACTTAATTATAATTTTTTTTAACTGAACTATCTGCAAAAAAATGTCTTGTTGCCACTTCAGTATTACTGAATACGGCTGCATTCGTGAAAAGTCTTTCAAAAGTTTTAAATTAATAATTCCATGTCTATTGAATTCAGTTGGTTGAATCCAATAAAATATTTGATCGTGTGAAATGGCCTTCAGCCGCTGCTCTCTGCTAAGTCCTTCACACAGTCGAGAGCCTCATTCTCAAGCTCTAGACTATTCACAGTGTCCTCACACGTTGTTAACAAAACCTTTGAAAAGTCTCCCAAGCTGTGACATGTCTTTCTCATGCAGAACGTTTATTCCGCCTGCTGATTCCTTAGTTTTGGAAACCCGAGGTTTTGCTGACATATCTACGCCAGACTAAGAAACATTTACCTGAATCAGTTTCAGGTACAATTGAATTTTTGTTTGTCAAAATGTTAACACGAAAACGTATAGAATATACAGGAACATAAGATATTATATTAACGAGATATTTATAGTAGTATACATTCCTATAAAGTATTCTTTGAAAATTAGTATTTCGTAAACTTTTTCAAATGGCGAGTAATGGCCATAATTCTAGTTATGTGTAATCTTTATGAACTATCTGAAGGAAATGGTTCACTTATATTTAAATCAAATTTGCCTCGTTTTTTTTTGTGCCACAACGGATCACAGCAGTAATTTCCGAGCAAAATTCCAGCCGATTACACATTTTAATCATTTATATCGCGTACAAAACCCAACACTCGATAGGAAAATTTAGTTACAAACATAGGTTTCGACGATCAACGAAATTCTCAATACTTTCAAGTCATTTATACCGCACACAAACATAATTTCCGGAAATGCATGTTACCGAAACTCAACTTTCGGTTGACCGTTTAAAAGTACACTTGGGCGTCTATTCCGGGCAGGACAGAAAAGGAAAGATGATGTGNGGTGAATGGCTGAAGGAGACAAGGAGGGGACAAATTTTCCCTTAGAATTAAGAGTATGTAGGCACTTTATTACACGCGATGAAAGCAAACACATTAAACTACGCCCGTGCAATCGTGCGTCTCTTACCTCTTAACGAAAGGCAAGCTTTACAATTGCGATATTTCACTATTTCCACGAAAGTTTTTTCTCCATGAGTGAGCGAGTGAAGAGGTCTTGAGAGCCGACGAGGTTGAAGCGAGGCGAGTACGGAGTAGCGCCGGAATGCGAAGGCGGGGGGAAACGGGAGATCTCCGAGAAAACCCAACGACCAGCGGCATCGTTCGGCACGATTCCCACGTGTGAAAATCCGGGGGGCGACACCGCCGGTAATCGAAGCAGGGTTCGCCTTGGTGGGAGGCGAGTGGTCTGACCACTACGCCACCGCATTCCCAGATAGCTTATTTACCAAGTTACGCGTGTTCGCGCAAACAACAACTTCACAGACAATGTTTCAGTGCGCACTGCTCTTGAAGGAACTGTAGGCGGGACTGTAGTGTGTACTTTGCTGCTACTGGTCCCCCCCTCCCCCCTCATGGCGTGTTGGTAAATCCCAGCAGCTGCGAGACGTAAACATCGTAAAAGCTCGTGAGCGCCGCTGCTAGAGACGGCGACGGCGACTTTTACTCCGCGATATAATAAGAGCGGGCGGGGACGAGGACAACATTCCACTCGTTAGAAACTAGTTAGCGAGACTAACACTGCGTGAACGAGACTGTACCTGCCTCGCCACTCAGCCCTGCATCCGACACCGCCGGGTGACGGGGCCCGCCATTCTGCACAACATGTTGTGTAGTCCATTCACGGTGACTTCCAACTTTTCTGAAGCCCTGCTCAAGTTCTACTTCTGTGATATTCCTTCGCCTCGCGCAAACAAAGCTTCACCGAGTCTAGGTAATGGCACCGCATTCGCGCGCTCTCACTGTAATAATATTTTACACAAGAACTATTTATTACCAGGCACTGCCAACACGCCTCTCTTCTCCCTGTTTTTATTAACCTTTATTATAAGTGAAATATTATAATTTATGGATAATCAATAAGTAAACATTTTATTCAACTAAAAATAAGGTACTTTTTATTAACATAAGTATAAAACGCTTGTGATATAATTGTATATTTAGGAAACTATCGAGCAGGTCATACATGGAGCGATTTCTCAAAAGTTTGATTTAAAAAGTGCGAAGAAACCGCGAATAAACTATAATAATTGCTCGTCACTGTATTCTATCTTACCTCGATATGTGCCAATTATTATGTTCCCATTTGAACTTACGTGGGATATCTATTGAGTCACTTCATTACGTTAATTTATTTCCACAGAATTTTTCATATTTTCATACCCCCTTCGACACTCACATTATTTAACATGTCACTATTGTGCGGTTATGATTCGGCATAACATGCCCCCCCCCCCNCCCCCAAATGTCAATTTCATGCCGAAAAATTGCTGTTCTTGATAATAATCAAGTTACATTCCATCTGCCAGAAGTATTCATTTCTTTCTTCTAAACTTCTAATGCTCCACTGTAGTTAGAGGCGGCTGATCAAGACACCTCTTCTATGGGCTATTCAGGGTAAAGTGAGCTCATTTCAAGGCCCCTTCACCCCGCATAATAATGCAACAATTATATGTTGTTGTGGGCCTCAGACGTCAACTTTTGAGAGCTATTAAATGTGCAGTTCAACGTGTTTATTAGTCAATGGCGCACACCAAACCCGGCATTAACTTCCATTTTGTAATTCAACTACAGAGCAGAATGTTCCTGTTCCTCGTCTTAAAATACAGGGTGATTCTAAAATCATGGGACAAACATTGAGGGGTGGTAGAGCTCACTAAAACAAACAATTATTGTCTAGGAATATATGGGCAGAAGTGACACATTAACGGAAACATAAAATGTTCATTAGCAGCATAATTAACGAGTGATTCCGTACAGAAAATGTTAAAACAGTTGCTGGAAATGCACCCACCAACAGCCACGCATGCTTGGCGACCTCTACATATGGCGTGATTGGCTGACAATGGTGGCGTGCGTGAAATACCCGGCGTATTTGAATCTGTTCGCCAATCACTCCACCGACGCTACCAAGCTTGCATTACTGTCGGTGGTAGCAATTTTGAGCAATTATTATAAACATTGCTGTAAAAAGGCATTTAGCGGCGAAGTTGTAAATAAACAATGTGTTGCATTTCATGTGATATTGTTGTGTTTGTGCCTCAACGCGTCACTCCCGCCCATATATTTCTATACAATAATTGTTAGTTTTAGTGAGCTTTACCACCCCTCAATGTTTGTCCCATGATTTTAGAATCATACTGTATATATATAAACAAGCACAACATTTGCATTATTTTGGAACAGCCTATTTGTGTTTTCGTTGTTGCCGATACGCCCGNATATATATAAACAAGCACAACATTTGCATTATTTTGGAACAGCCTATTTGTGTTTTCGTTGTTGCCGATACGCCCGCCGTTTCCATCGCTAGTGCTGCGCTCTGGAGGAGCCTCAAACGCAAATACAAGATGTTTCGTAATTGCATGGACGAAGAACGCCCTCGTCTTCGCCACGAGACAGGGCGAAAACTCACGTACGACTCACTGTCTACAAGTATGTCCTAAGGGAGGTACAGTCCTATGTAATGTCCTGTGGATGGATTGGAATCCCACTTGTTAAACCAGAAGTCGTACTCTTCTTTATGTGCTGAACTTGCCACATCCATCTCATTTCGTAAGTTTAATAGAAATAATTGTTAAAAGTTGACAGGCTTTTAAAATTACATTTTTCCATTTCCTGTTATCGATCTTTTTGAATTGCGCTAGCAAGCCCATAAAGCAGTTATATAAAAAAGCAAGGCTTAAAAAAAAAAGCTACGTCAATTTTCTGGAACGTTAGGTCCTTAACAGACGCATTATTTTGACTTATATGGGATTAACCGTTGCCAATAAACGCTTTATGCAACAGTCTAGCCTGGGGAGGTGTAAGAATGGCATATATTATTTAAAAACGTATCCTATAGGCCTTTCTCAGAAGTCATTTCAGCCTATGACGTATCTGAGATTTAAATGAGGAAGTTGAAGTCGAGCAGAAAAACGAAACCATTGCACATTTTTACGAAATGTACGTACGAGATGCTGCATGATGTGTGAATGGACCAAGATCTGCGGCCAGTGTAAGCCCGACTCCTCCATCTCAAGTGCAGTGCGTGTTGCGTGAGTACCTGGGGAGGGCATTTGGTGGGTGTCAACTTAAGGCGTGGATCTNCCATCTCAAGTGCAGTGCGTGTTGCGTGAGTACCTGGGGAGGGCATTTGGTGGGTGTCAACTTAAG
Source organism: Clitarchus hookeri (assembly GCA_002778355.1). Lineage (NCBI taxonomy): Eukaryota > Metazoa > Arthropoda > Insecta > Phasmatodea > Phasmatidae > Clitarchus > Clitarchus hookeri. The sequence continues at coordinate 7,432 of NQII01004072.1, read as the reverse complement.
GCGTGGATCTGGCGGCAACAGTTGGGTTTAGGGGAACTACACAAGAAACGTTTATGCGAACATCAATATAAAATACGTATCACAAAATTTTCTGCAAAATCAGGGTTCCAACCCCTATTTTTTCCTCGGGTGTCTCCAGTTTCCTCCCGCCCTTGCATTCCGACGCCGCTCCATACTCACCTCGCTTCACCCTCATCGGTTCTCAGGACCCCGATGTTTGGCAGCTGAATTTTCCTGTTGCGATCGTCGTTAACGCAGAACTGCAGTGCTTATCCCTCTTCTCCAAAACGCTTATATCCAGTTCGTTGGAGCCATTCGTCCGGTACTGGGGTAAAGAGTAGAGGGCGCATGTCAGACGTGTAAATCAGACACCTAGAACTGCATTTGTGCCGTCAAAACTCCGAAAACAACGTGGCTTTGGCTAAGTTCATCTTAGAGTTTATTTAAACACGTGCTTGTGAAAGTTGATACTATTCCTCTGAGTTTTGATACATTAAGGCCCCCGCCTGTCTGGGGCTTGAACTGCGTCGCAGTGTTTGCAATACTGGCTTCAAGACGAAGCTATCCAAAGTGTATCCAGTATGTTTACCTCAGAAAAAGACATAATAATACCCCAGACGAGAACGGAATGGTACTTTAAAATTACCACGCACGCTGTAAATATTATTTTGGATACCTACAATANGAACGGAATGGTACTTTAAAATTACCACGCACGCTGTAAATATTATTTTGGATACCTACAATATAGTTGAAAACGGCTTTTTCAGACTGCAGTATAACACACACTAGCCGGACACGAGCCAAACTGCGACAGGAGCCTGCATTGAACTTTGCTGCAGACTTTCCATCAAGAAGGTCACTGCTGAAAGTGCCGTAGGTAGACGCAGCTCTACGAGAACACTGCACGCCAGTTCAGAGACCTGCGCCTAGAGGCGATGGCGCTCTTGTAGCGCGTGCCAGCGTGACCCTTATAGCTCCCGCGCTTCTCGGCCAGACAAGGAGAAGAACGGTGCCGTNCGCTCTTGTAGCGCGTGCCAGCGTGACCCTTATAGCTCCCGCGCTTCTCGGCCAGACAAGGAGAAGAACGGTGCCGTCAGGCGGGGCTCTTAGTGAGATACGTTCAGTTTACGCTGAATGAGTTTTCTGTACGTATAAAAACACGACTGTTGCTAAGGTTTATTCTACTCAGGTTGGGAAACTCTACGCTAATAGGTTGGCAACTAAATATTTTCGCCGCCAGGAAGCACTGGTACAGCTCGTATACCGGAATTTCCGGTTGTGTACGTAACAAATAGGATAACTGCAATTTTATAAAATACATATAGACTAATAGTGAAAAACCCTCCAAACTGTTTTGTGCAAGAACTTAGGGCATAAACTTTGTTCTTCGTATTAAAAGTGGAAATTTAACGAGATGTATCCACATGTAGTTTAGGGACATCGTATTTTCACTGTTAACTCTCGTAAACATACATCATATTTACAAAATAAAGATAACACTTAATATTTTGCCAAGGGAAAATATCAATCACAAGATTAATAGCGACCTCTTTGGAATACAGTACGGTGTTTTAGCTGGGACAGCATTTTGGAGGTTGCTATTATTAACACCGATTTAGTGATTACCCAGATGCGAAGAGTATGGCTAACTTCGTTCCAAAGGACAACATTGCTTCTAGAACATTCAATGATGCTTGTCAGGCAGTTGATGAACAAGTGTTTTTACATGTTAATTCAAGCACAGTTCTGTTTGGGAAAACAAATATAACAATAGTTGAAGGTATACATATTATACGAACACTTTCGGTCACGTGTAACTGCAGTTGTAATTCTGTGTTATTTGAAGTTAAGAAACTATTTTCTTAAATATATCTGTATCTCTATTTATGTGTTATAAATGAACGTATTTTATGATTTGTTGTGTTATATATTTAGGGAAATCCCATATTGTGCGGCGGAAACTTTCCATATGCCAAACTCTCCCATAAGGAATATAGTTTCGTTCCTAACCCGAGTAGAATAAACCTTACTGGTGCTCGGCCAAACGAAAACAAACGCCACGCGACTAAACACGTGATTCCCACAGTTGTGCTAGCGACTGGCGAGCTAAGCCCACGTGGCAGGATGCAAGTTTCCTTGGATACAGCGGCCTCTCCTCTCGCTACAGATGTTGACGTGGAGATGTTTGTGCGGCTCTTTAACATCGAGGTCTTGACAGCTTATGAGGGTGAAGTGGGGTGAGAATGGAGCGGCACCGGAATGCAAGGGCGGGGGAAATTGGTGAGCCCCGAAAAAAACCCGCCGACCAGCGGCATCGTCCGGCACGATCCCCACATGTGAAAATCCGGGAGCGACCCCACCGGGAATCGAACCAGGTTCGCCTATGCGGGAGGCGAGTAGTCTAACCACTACACCACTGCGGCCCCACACAGATGATGTTCACACGAACACACTCGGCTGACCCTCAACCTGATCAGCATGTCAACAGAAAATATTCTGGCATAGAAATAACTGTACACAAGGCTACTTTCAGAACGGTACAAAAAAATGCACTCGTTCATGAGACATGCTATGGGATGGGCATGTCGGTCGACACATTTTAAGGGAATTACACAGTAAAAAATCTTAACCACTAAGCAGTAGAACTTAGAAAGTTTTCAATCGCCTTGGTCCAATTAGAATACACACGATGAAGTCGCAACTTCTTACTGCTTCAGTTTCTCGGTACGAAAAATCGGAAACTAGCAAAATCAATTTCCAAATTTTAAGTTTAGCCAATTACAGAGGAGCAAAAATTTAAGTGAGCGCACGTTTTAATCATGGTTTCAAATGACAAACATTCAACATTTATTTATGCTGGTCTGCTGCTAAAAACAATTATCAACTGCAAAAAAGACACAAAATAAGACGTACTGCAAAAAATTGAAATAAACACGATTTAGGCCTACTGACTCTCCAGTCAAGCAGGTTTGTTTCACGCATTACGAAAGTCGACACAAAAAACACAGTAAATTCAGAATTCCCGTTTTTACTCAATTGTCCTGTTTTCCCCGCAAAGCACTATAATAACCCGGGACACAGGAAAGCCTTGTGTTAGTGTTGAGACATGCGCGGGCAGACGGGTACAGCCACGACACTAGTTAGAGCCAGACTCCTAACCACGAGGTGCAGGACTTGAGTATTAGCGCCGCACACAGCCTCGACAAAGAACACGGCAGTGTACAGAGGAGGAACCCTATCACGGTTCGCTTGAAGTTTACACGTTCTCTTCGACTCTTCAACCTCTTAAGATACTACCCCGAGTATACTTGATCACGTACGACGTGTTGCAGAATAGGTCAAATCACGGCCAGTGCTGTACAAGGTCAGAGACTAGCGTCAATAAAGACAGCGCCCTTCCCGGGGCAATGCTATTGGCTGCTGGCACACGAGCATTCTGTTATTGGTTGCTGCCTGTGTCATAGACCAATAGAAATTATTTATATACGTTCCATCATCAGAGATGGTGGATAATCACGAAAATTATTTGAGCCAACATATCTTCTATAACACTCTTAACTAGTTTATTCTTTCATGACTGGACGAGCAATACTTTGACTCGGCCAAGTTGTTTGCAGACCAATCACGAACGTACTGCCTTATAGTCTCAGAATTCTCATTGGTCCAGTTAAATGGGGTAGTAGCTTCATACATGCATGATAGCCAATACGGAAAGACAACTGTCGGACGTGTGTACAGTACGTTGAATCCCAGCAGACAGTCAGCTTTTCCCGCGAAAAATAATCATCTTTATCCCTCGTGTAAGTTATAACAAGGAATTCGCAAGTACCTTTCAGACAACATGTTCGCATTCCGCAACATCTGGAAGAAAAAAAATTGCTGAGTAAGTTAAGGGGTTAGAAGTACGTGGGCCCGAAATTATTTTTTTCCGTTCACTGCACAGCGATACGGGCGACAATAACACGTGCACCCAGCGCCCCATCGTCCTTACGTGCAACACACACTGAACCTGCGCACAATGCTTCCGTCGTCAGGCTGTCCTGTGTTTTACTACAGCATCTGTGACAGTGGCGCTGTATTACACGGGGTGGAAGCTCGCGGATGTAGCTCCCACCGTACACGGGTTTACCTTTCTCCGACTTCTTGACGAAACTGTGCAGGCAACATGTAAAAATGCTACTTTTTTAAAAACCATTTCCATAACCTTTTTTTACACTTGATATGTAGAGATGATGGTTTATCACGGGAAAAGTTGACTGTTTGCTAGAATTCAACGTACTGTACACATGTCCGACAGTTTTCTTTCCTTATTGGCTGTCATGCATGGATGAAGATACTACCCCTTTCCACTGTACCAATTAGGATTATGATACTATAAGGCAGAACGTTCGTGATTGGCCTGCAAACAACTTGGCCGAGTCAAAACCTTGTTCGTCCAATCATGAAAGAATAAACTAGTTAGTGTGTTATAGACGATAAGTTTCGCGATTTTCCATCATCTCTATTGATGTGATAAAAACAAAACCGTGGGGTTGTATAATTGGTTGTTTCATCTTTCCCGACAAAACATCGTATTTCCCGGATGATATTTATTTACTGGGACACGCGTAAACAACGGATGTGCAGTAAATAAGTCCGGACTACTTAACTAAGGTGACCGTCAAATGGCGAACAAAACTTCGGCAGAAAACATCTCGTTACAAAACTGTTTAATGCGCAATTAAGAAACGTTGCAATTGTGTATACCAATTTCACGTTCTTCATTTATCTCCTAGGCCAAATTTTTCCCAAGTGAGAATGGCTAAATCGGGTGTTTTCACGATCATTTTTAAGCATGCCGGTGTAGAGTTTTGAGAGAGATACTTCCACCTATAGTGTATTAGCATTAAGTTACATGGTTGCCGCAGGAAGTCTCATAGAGACGCGTTATCGTCGGGAAGACTGCGCGCATAGAGGCTACGATGAGGAGCTATGTGCATGGCNTGATGTTCACACGAACACACTCGGCTGACCCTCAACCTGATCAGCATGTCAACAGAAAATATTCTGGCATAGAAATTACTGTACACAAGGCTACTTTCAGAACTGTACAAAAAAATGCACTCGTTCATGAGACAGGCAGACTATGGGCATGTCGGTCGACACATTTTAAGGGAATTACACAGTAAAAAATCTTAACCACTAAGCAGTAGAACTTAGAAAGTTTTCAATCGCCTTGGTCCAATTAGAATACACACGATGAAGTCGCAACTTCTTACTGCTTCAGTTTCTCGGTACGAAAAATCGGAAACTAGCAAAATCAATTTCCAAATTTTAAGTTTAGCCAATCACAGAGGAGCAAAAATTTAAGTGAGCGCACGTTTTAATCATGGTTTCAAATGACAAACATTCAACATTTATTTATGCAGGTCTGCTGCTAAAAACAATTATCAACTGCAAAAAAAGACACAAAATAAGACGTACTGCAAAAAATTGAAATAAACACGATTTAGGCCTGACTCTCCAGTCAAGCAGGTTTGTTTCACGCATTACGAAAGTCGACACAAAAAACACAGTAAATTCAGAATTCCCGTTTTTACTCAATTGTCCTGTTTTCCCCGCAAAGCACTATAATAACCCGGGACACAGGAAAGCCTTGTGTTAGTGTTGAGACATGCGCGGGCAGACGGGTACAGCCACGACACTAGTTAGAGCCGGGTTCCTAACCACGAGGTGCAGGACTTGAGTATTAGCGTCGCACACAGCCTCGACAAAGAACACGGCAGTGTACAGAGGAGGAACTCTATCACGGTTCGCTTGAAGTTTACACGTTCTCGTCGACTCTTCAACCTCTTAAGATACTACCCCGAGTATACTTGATCACGTACGACGTGTTGCAGAATAGGTAAAATCACGGCCAGTGCTGTACAAGGTCAGAGACTAGCGTCAATAAAGAGAGCGCCCTTCCCGGGACAATACTATTGGCTGCTGTTCGCACACGAACATTTCGTTATTGGTTGCTGCCTGTGTCATAATAGACCAATATAAATTATTTATATACGTTCCATCGTTAGAGATGGTGGATAATCACGAACATTATTTGAGCCAACATATCTTCTATAACACTCTTAACCAGTTTATTCTTTCATGATTGGACGAACGATACTTTGACTCGGCCAAGTTGTTTGCAGACCAATCACGAACGTTCTGCCTTATAGTCTCAGAATTCTCATTGACCCAGTTAAATGGGGTAGTAGCTTCATACATGCATGACAGCCAATAAGGAAAGAAAACTGTCGGACGTGTGTAGAGTACGTTGAATCCTTGCAAATAGTCAACTTTTCCCGCGAAAAACAATCATCTTTATCCCTCGTGTAAGTTATAACAAGGAATTCGTAAGTACGTTTCACACAACATTTTCGTATTTCGTAACTTCTGGAAGAGAAAAATTGCTGAGTAAGTTAAGGAGTTAGAAGTACGTGGGCCCGAAATTATTTTTTCCGTTCACTGCACAGCGATACGGGCGACAATAACACGTGCACCCAGCGCCACATCGCCCTTACGTGCAACACACACTGAACCTGCGCACAATGCTTCCGTCGTCAGGCTGTCCTGTGTTTTATTACAGCATCTGTGACAGTGGCGCTGTATTACACGGGGTGGAAGCTCGCGGATGTAACTCCGACCGTAGACGGGTTTACCTTTCTCCGACTTCTTGACGAAACTGTGCAGGCAACATGTAAAAATGCTACTTTTTTAAAAACCATTTCCATAACCTTTTTTTACTCTTGATATGTAGAGATGGTGGTTTATCACGGGAAAAGTTGACTGTTTGCTAGGATTCAACGTACTGTACACATGTCCGACAGTTTTCTTTCCTTATTGGCTGTCATGCATGGATGAAGATACTACCCCTTTCCACTGTACCAATTAGGATTATGATACTATAAGGCAGAACGTTCGTGATTGGCCTGCAAACAACTTGGCCGAGTCAAAACCTTGTTCGTCCAATCATGAAAGAATAAACTAGTTAGTGTGTTATAGACGATAAGTTTCGCGATTTTCCATCATCTCTATTGATGTGATAAAAACAAAACCGTGGGGTTGTATAATTGGTTGTTTCATCTTTCCCGACAAAACATCGTATTTCCCGGATGATATTTATTTACTGGGACACGCGTAAACAACGGATGTGCAGTAAATAAGTCCGGACTACTTAACTAAGGTGACCGTCAAATGGCGAACAAAACTTCGGCAGAAAACATCTCGTTACAAAACTGTTTAATGCGCAATTAAGAAACGTTGCAATTGTGTATACCAATTTCACGTTCTTCATTTATCTCCTAGGCCAAATTTTTCCCAAGTGAGAATGGCTAAATCGGGTGTTTTCACGATCATTTTTAAGCATGCCGGTGTAGAGTTTTGAGAGAGATACTTCCACCTATAGTGT
>NQII01004071.1:132710-224472 GCA_002778355.1 Clitarchus hookeri | reverse complement strand
TAGTTTTCATGTCCTTGAGTAGTGCAACGATGGCGTCTGCAACGCAAACAACGTGTTGACGGACGGTTTGTGAAACGTGCGAAAAAATGCGAGGAGCGTGACGAAACTGTGAATCGTCTGTTATCTCTTATCTTCTCTTCCACGTCGCCTGAACTTCAACAACTACATGCGGTCTGCCGTTCTCTGCATCATGCCTATTTCCCTGTCCTTCATTAACGATTCCCCGCCCATCACCGCGCCGGTCGATCACTCGATCGGACAGTGTCGGCCGGTTTCATGTTTCGTGCATTCAGGAAAAATAAATGGGCACCGTATTTCACTGGCGGTGGGGGGGCGTCTCGATTCACTGACCGCTGCAAGCGCACAGAACGATGCGTAAACCCCGACTCGAAAGTCTCAGAGACGTCGTCTTCGTCTTGCCGCAGGATCGACGAAATCGGCGCACGCGCACATCGTCACGGCCATAGTGTTTCACCGGCGACGTTTTCAAACGAAACTTGCTTCTTGGGTACTCCCTTACACCTCATCATTAAAGGAGACAAATCTTCCGTTTTTTTTTTTTTTTTTTTTTTTTACTCAGCAGAATGCTTCTTTATACTAATGTTCGGGATCTGAAACTCGTATTGTAGTTGTTGTCAGTAATGTCGATGTGTAAAAATAAGTAAAGATTAATTTTATAATGTTGGCTGTATGCGTAATGTGTTTAAACTTATGTTGTGTATTTCATTCGTTCAATGCAGTTGTTTTGACAGTCTCGTGCCAGACGTTGGAGTACGTTCTTTGACCCATATATGTATATAATATTTGGTGACGATTTTCGATTTTTCAGAGTGTGTTTAATTTTGGTGTGAATTTATATTATTTAGTTAAATATCGGCCTGGAAAATGAAGCCAATAACGATTATAAGTCATCGTCCAAGTCTGTCGTTTCAAGAATTCAGTATAATAATTTTACTCCGTTTAACCCCAATGACGAGCACACAGAAAAAAATTTAGACTGTTTGTAATTGTTCCTTATTGATAATGATATTTAGAAATCAAAAGATAAAGTTGATAATATTACTCTTTTTCCTGGTCAAGAAGAATGTATTGCTTTAAAAAATGTATTAGTGGCCAGAAAGTCAAAGATTGCATGTCTGATGAATGTAAAAAGTACTTGATGTCTTATTATAATTTTGCAACACGTGATACGGATGAAAATTTACATTACATAGCAAATATCAGAGTAATGGTGAATCTCTTCCCGATTTTATTTCTTTTTTAAAACAACTTTATGTTAAATGCGAGTTTGAGATGTATCTCGATAGAGCTCTAAGAGATCAGTTAGTAATAGTCGGTTTAAACGACAAAGATATGGTTAATCGTTTGTTGCGTGAAGATAATGACCAAACATTAGACAAAGATTGTCTTACTGTAGACCACTTGATATGGAAAGTGCGAATTTGTCTACGAATCAATGTTCTGGTGAAGTTCTAAATGTCAGTGCTTCTAATAAGGTGTGGAAGTCAGGTTCCAGAAGACCATCATCTCCAATTAGTAAAGCTATCAGTTCTGTGAATCATCGTGGTAGATCAGGTACAAGGAATCATCAAGAAAAACAATTGAATATTGATCGATCATGTTCAAAGAAGAGAATACGATTAAGTTGTGCTCTACTAAACATCAGGTCGATGATTAGCGTTCCTTGTTATGGATATGTTATAACTGTGTAAGAAACGGACATACAATCTAATTTATTTTTTGTGAAATTGTTTGTAAACCTTACATCTTATTCTTGCAATAATACAGAAAAAGAATTATATTAGCTAAAACAATACAGATAAATATTCATGTTAATCTTAAGCCTATTTCGTTTGATGTAGATACTGGTTCAGTGTGTACATTAATACCCTTACATAATTAAAACAGTATTTTTCGGATGATGAGTTACGCATGTTTAAGATAAATTATTGGCCGCTAATGATTATCCATTGTATGTTTTGGGCAAATATATTGTCAGTGAAAAGTTCAATGTTTCTCATTATAGTTATTTGAGCTTTGTTGTAACATTAAAGAAACAACACAGACCCCTAATTGGTCACGATTGACTATTTGTTTTGATGCTAACTTAGCGAGACATAATTTTTAATTTACTAATCATACACGTAATAACGTTAGTAATGTTGTTGAGAATGTTATGTCCGTTTGCAGTACGTCACAGTCACAGATGATTAAAGATCTTGAAATATAATTTCTAGCTGCATTTTGTAAAGAAATAATGATGAAAGAGTTAGACAATTAAAGGTTAATATAAATGATAAGAAAAACCTAGGTTCCTATATTTTTAAAACATACTAGGTTTTATTATTGTCCCTTGAAAGTAAAAGTATAATATCTAGAGTTAAATTCCGAAAATTGGAAACTCCAATTGTTTGTCTCCAAAAAAAAATTGGCCAGGTTATATTATGTGTAGATATATAGGTAAAAATACATACATTTGTAACAATAGAATTTTAAAAGTTATATTATTGTAAGTTTTTGTCGATTAGATTTGTTAGATAGCTATTTATAATTATAATTTAATGGAAAAAGTAAAAAAATCTGAATAATTAATACTATATATGAATTATTTGTTTATAACTGCTTATACTTTGGATCGTCATCTGCTTCGTCTATTTTTCAGTCGGTCATAGATAAAATATTGTTAGTATAATACCAATTATAAATAAATGATAAAATATAATTGTGGTTCTTACGAAGATGACATAGGAGATAAAGAACATAATTCCTTAAAACAGGTATTATTGAAACTTTTAAGTCTCCTCAACGAATACAATGTTAAAATTATTGTAGGAAAGTGAATTTGTTTGCCAATTAATTTGAAATATCACAATTACCACAATGGTATTAGTCTATGAAAGTTTATAATTGAGAAATCAGTTTCTGGTACACGTCCACAAGATGTCTTTCAGTTGAAATATTATCTTGGTTTGTTTAATTATTATCATAAGTTTATTAAAATGCTTCTGACGTATTATAATATTTATATAAATTGCTAATAAAAGGTGATCCATTGGAATGCACTAATGAGTGCGAACACGTTTTTTAAGAATAAATCAGACATTTAAAAAAAATCACTTTTAGTTCTGTTTGACCCAGCGAAGTCCATTATTCTTACTTCTGACATTATTTGTTATGGTGTAGATGCAGATTTATGCCCAATTTGAGATGGTATTGAGAAACATTTTGCTTTAGAGCCAGCTACTTCTGCTCTTAAAAATGATAGCCAATTGCATAGAGAAGTATTAGGTTGAGTATGTGGTGTTACTAAGTTCCATAAGGATCTCATAGGTAATCAGTTTACAATAGTTACTGATCATCCTACTAATACTATTTAAGCGAAGGTCTATGTGTGTGTATGATTGTTACCACTCAGCTCCATAACAGCTGAACGGATTTTGATGAAATTTGGTGAGTAGGTACTATAGGTCCTAGAAAATGACATAGGATTATTTTTATCCCGGAAAATTGTAAGGGTCCTAATTCTGAAAAGGCTGGGAACGTGGCCGAACTCAGCTCCATAACGGCTGAACGGATTTTGATTAAACTTGGCATGTAGATACTTTAGGTCCTAGAAAAGAACAAATGGTACATTTATCCCGGTAAATTGTACAAAGGTCTGTGGAATAACAACAAAACGTAATTCTGCAATGGCTGGGAACGTGACCGAATTCAGCTCCATAATCGCTGAACAGATTTTAATGAAATTAGGTATGTAGGTACTTTAGCTCCTGGAATAGGACATAGGATACTTTTATCCCGGAAAATTGTACGGTTCCTGTGGAAAAACCACAATACGTATTTCTTCAACGGCTGGGAACGTTACCAAAATATTTCTTTTTCCTTTGATGTCAGAGTTTACCAGGCCGCTCAAGGACCTCTGAAATGGCTTAACGACTGCTATCAGTCGATAACAATCGGGACCGAATATTTAACGTGCCCTCCGAAGCCCGGATGTGCTCATATGTTATGCCACTAAACGGTCACCCATCCAAATGTGTGCCGCTGGGAACGTTGCTTAACTTTAGTGATCGATTAAGATCCCTCAGTAAAAGCGCCAAAAGTAAGACCTATGTACACTTATTTATAAAGCTTCAACTTGATGAAACTCACGTTTTGATTTTCATACATAAACGCTGGAAAGCGGAAATGTGGCAACTAAGCGATAGTTGCACAGATACACTCCAAAAACAATACCCTACTCCTTCGCTATCGGGTAAAAATTATTTACTTCCTTTTGGGTTGCCGTAATCAGTTAAAAACCTAGACCAACATAGTATGTTTTTTTTTCTGTTTTCACATAAATGAATTGCCTTTTCCCAATTTATTTATTTGTGTATCACTGTAAAACTCAATTGTACCTGGACGAAGCTGGGCCGGTTCACTAGTGAAACATAAATGTCTCTTTTTTCGGAAAATAAAATGTTGCTTCAGTTGACTGCCGCTCGTTTGCTTGGATGGTATATTATGCTTTCATCTTACCAGTACAAAAGAACTTTTAATGAAAGTACCAGTACTCAAAATGACGATTGTTTGTCTAGTTTACCAGACAAGCGTTCGGTTATTTACCTATTGGAATAAGTGCATTTTAATTGTATACATGTATATTCTTTTAGTGCCTTATAAAGAAGTTGGCGTAACTTCTAATGATGTTGCATAGAGCAACAAAGTTGTAGATATTGTGCTGAGCGGTTGAGTTGAGGAAATATTTTTAATATGCAAGTTATTTACTGTGCAAAATGGTTGTCTCATGTTTGGAAACATGGTTGTTATCTCTCATCAGTTGAAAGAAGAAGTTTCGACAATAATACATGCAAATCATGTTGGTATACATCGATTTATATTAATTGCTATATCATATGTTTGGTGGTCTAGTACGAATAAAGATATTGAGCAAAAGGTTCGAATATGAAAAACCTGTTGTGTTGTAAATAATCGTGATCTTAAAATAATTAAATCATAGCCTGTTTCTAAGTGTCCTTGGTATAGATTTCATATGCAGCTATAAGACACCCAATAGGGAAAAAAATTTAATTATTGTAGACGGTTACACCAAGTGGAAGGAATGTTTTATAATGTATTATACTTATTTAGATAATGCAATTTTTAAATTAAATAAATGTTTCCCCCTTGACTGCGGCCCGTTCAACTGCTGAGATACCTCTTCTCATATAACGCCATGTATGTCTTCACATACATAGCGTTCTACTGGGCGAATTCAGCTGGAGGAAGAAGATTCCGGTGACGTTTAGCAGGATAGAGTAATTTTAAATGGTGGGAATAAGTAAGGAGCTGCCTTCCGCGTTGTTAAACAAAGTTACTCAGATAATGAACTTCTCCTCTTCGGCCGGCGAGGAATTTCTGAATAAATGCTTCAAACATTTTGCTGGAAATGGAGTGAAAGAAACAGAAACCTCTCGTAATATATTTTCAGAGTAAATATTTTAAAGTGTTATTTTGCCGAGTAACGAAGGGCAAGCACAATAATTGACGCTAAAAATAAGTACGATTAAGGGAAATGACAAAGTTAAGATCGATTTCCAACGGTACTTCTGAAAAATGATGTTACGTTGGGTATTTCTCCCTGTCTAAAGTACATTAACATTACACTGTAAGAGATGTTGTAGCAAGTAACTTGGTCACAAGAGTTAGAATTTTGAGAACCCTCAATTCACTTTGAAGCAATGTATAAACATGAATGTTTCTTTATATATTTTTTTTTTTTATTTTTTTATTTATTTATCGGAAAATCTTCCTGCTGTCCCTGACGTGATTCAACTTGATTGTGGAATCAATTTTTCAAAGTAAGAAAATTTATTTACATGATATTCAGAAACCGCGCGTACACAATATGCCTGAATTTTGTTGACGAAAAATGTATTTGCACTATACACATGACTTTATTAAATTCGTTTCTTTGGAAATTATATAACGCAGAGTCGCTAAACATCTTAATTAATTAGTGAAAGCAAAACGCCTATGATAAGATGCAATACATCATAAAAGTAGAAAAAAACTATTAAATTAATGTAAATTACAGTTTTTTAAAAGCAATATGGTCTATCACTACTGCATTTATAATAATGCCTAAAGGGGAAACTAAGGAACGCAATCGTGGGTAAAACTGGAGTGCCCTGATTATTCTCACTAGCCTACAAACAGTCCGGTAAATTGCCTGCCTGCGCAAAACTTTTAACTTGGATTAAGTTACCAACATTAAAAATTGAAACGTTGGTACAGCATAGGTAGATTACATAAAGGTAACTTAAAATATCTGTTTTATTACTTAATATACGTTTATATAGAGACATCAGTGTTCTATTTCTAACGTTTATAAAGTATGAAGTATATAAGTACATATTATTCATGTTCCACAATAACATACCTACGTTTTAACTATGCATGATGCTGCCATAAACAATTCCTGAATTACCTTCATTTGGTTTCGGTTTAGCTAGTTTATACAAGTAGAATAAATAGAATAGATACTTGCAAGCCCTGCCATAGTCTTGGTTTGTAGGTTATTTGGAATAGTCTACGATACGTTTTGCACAATACTGACAAACCCGGTGCCTTTAGCAACGCCTAAATAACGTGTTGATGACAGTGGCACTCAAGCCAATTACCTGTACTTATTCTGTCCCAGTCGACAAAGTAAAAGTCGCTGAACTACAGAATAAGTTGTAGCTTAATCAGGTTATCTATTTCCTTTTGGCCATGGGGATGTGCTTCTATTTTCTTTGTAATCTATGAAATTTCTTGAATACACTAGATCGACTTTTTACTTTCAGCCTAGAGAATGTCATTTTCTAGTGTAAGTAATGCTCAGTGATCAAACACCAGACTTGTTTCCGACTAGTCTTTATAACAATTTTTTTGAAGTTATACTTCTTTTGGCGCGTTAAGAGTAAAAGTTTAGTGTGCAACGGAAGTTGCACGCGCACAGTGTAACGAAATTCGACAGCGAACGTGGTATGGATCTTTTTCTCGTATCTCGGGAAACAATCAACCCATTCTTACCAAATCTGGCGAAGATGTTGTACTGTGTTAGGCCACAACAATAGATGTATTTTATTGTAGTCACGCCAAAGAAGTATAACTTCTAACGCGCGTACATAAGTACACGCACCCATTTTTTTTTCTATGGGCCGTAATTACTTACAGAATTTCAGTATCAGACCGTGTTTTATTATTAATAGCCACCCGAGCAGTAAATCACTTTATTTTTACCATGCAAGATAAATCAATTTTGTAATGAATTTTTAAATTGTTATATGTTTTATTTTGGAAATGGAGGGTTCCCATTAAAGTCACAGTACTTCTTTACTTCCAATCTACCCGACTTTTTTTCCCGCCCATTTTAAAGAACGCAGCATGTGCAGTGTATCTGCAGTTTATTAGTGGGAATAAGTGTAACTTATAATACACGCAATGCAGAATATTCCCTAACCCCAAATTGGGCTTTTATTTATCTCTTGCTCTTTTGTTCTCTTTCCATTTTAATCGCACATTTTGTTCTGCCAGTTCGTCTAGCCAAGTATACAACTCACTTTTGGAAAAAGGGGAGGGATGGGGGATGAGTCTAAAAACGTTACTTTATTTTGTAACTCCAGTTGGCTTACCCATTGAAAATTTACATTTGGTCTTCTTTCTGGTCCCGTTTTCAGTGCGATCACATCTTAATACATCCAACACTCCACTTCTTCTGTGTTATATTTCTCCATGTGTTCCAACCGTTTTTATTTCTCTTTTAATTTTTTTTATTTAATTTTTTTTTTTTTTGCTAATTGAAGAAATGCTTTGTAATAAATAGCTGTATGTGTCACTTCTAGCGGTATGTCATATAATCGTACGCGTGTTACTAATAGGCAGATTGCAGAGTTTTCTGGTTTTAATTTACCTTTTTTTTAGCATAATATTTGATTAAATAATTCGCTTTGCATTCCAGTAACACCTGGGTCCATTCATACTGCAGTAAAATCGTTTATTATGCAGAATCATGCGCCATAATACTACAGTTTAAAAAACTCATCAAAGTCTACTTTTTCTATTCACAGGCGCTACTTACAGTTCTCTCGTCTTGTTGGCTTCTAAATTCTCTCAATTCTGGATTCCTGGCTTCCTTTGCTTTCACTCTCTGCCCGACGGACGCGTGAGTTGAAATAAAAAAAATATTGAACCGATTCCGGTGAAACAACTGTATTGATATTAGGTATTTTACCAAATTGGAACATGAAAGACCAAATACATTAGTTCAAATAGTAATAATACTTTTAAGTCCTCTGCTTTGGTCCATCTCTCGGATTCATTTGTTTCGAATACAAGATGGAAATGGATTTACAATTTATTATATGTAATCTATTGTGGTGAGCTTTGTATCATAGGTTTTCTAATTCTATACACAGGCCTTGATGTTTTAATTTTTACTCTATTTAATACGACACAAATTTGCAGAATTATAAATACCATGTTAACAATTCCACATTTTCTCATAATGCATATATAAGTTTACAGTTAATTTTTTTTATATAATAACTTCTAAATTGCTTTCAAATAAAAAAAATTTCCCATTTACAACATTTTGTGTACATGATCAAAGATGTATGCTTGGTATTACTTAAAAAAAAATTTTTTAAAAACTGGGCCAGTAATATCCCAATAGTGAAGAGGCTCTATAGCAACCAAGTAAATTCTAGGTGCTATTTCTATAGACTATGCCAGAAACAAACTTATCTTGCAATTTTTGCGCGCATCACTCTTTCCAAAAAGCTTTCTTACCAGTTCTATGATATTTTCCGTGTAGCGTACTGTAACCTTAGTCACAATATTTGTGTACAGATGGAGCTCCAACTTTCTTTAAAATTCGATCACCTTGCTTATATATTCTTCATTGATCTCATCAGCACATAAATGTACCAATCCATACGAGAGGGAAAATCTCTCCCCATCTCAAATATCAATTTGACATTTTCAAGTTGTTTCTCTTCTGGTGTTGGGATAATAATTTTACCACCTGAAAAATTTGCCTACTATTTCCTTTATTTTTTTTTTCCGCAAGTAACTCAGCAATTTCCACTTTTTACGTATTTCGTCATCCGCTTCTTGTTGTCTTTCTTTACAGCCCACATTTTGCTTCTGATCCCTTCTCATCTTTTTCTTTAAACCGTTACGTAGCAGACTGTTTGAAACCATTTCACTTTTCCTCTTTCAGAAAGTGTCTTGCCTCCACTTGTTCTGCTACTTCATTGACTGTAATCCGTAAGCATTCTTAACAATTATTTGCATCGTGTTTATCGATGTAGTCAATTCCCAGTCTTTGTTTTTAACACTTGCCTAAAGGTTGACTTCTTATTTCTAACCAAACTACGGTTATATATAACTAATAATTTTAAAATCTTTATTTTTAATTTTCCCAATTCATGTTTTGTTAATTTTATCAAAGATTCTTTCAAACAAACAATTAATTTGTACTTTCTACTTATTTCTTTTCCCAGTTTAAGTTGGTGAATGTGAATAGATTACCATGATATAACCGTATATCTATTTTAAAATACAGCTTACGTAATTTGATTGACTCAAGAAGTCCTTTGCCAGATCTGTATAAGTTTGGTAACTTGTATTAATAACAGAAAAAGTTCCAAAGCCATGCCTTATACTGCTTAAGCAGAAAAAGGCAGAGACTGTCTCTAACTCTTCTTTTTGCTTCACTTTCTCATTCTGTTATAGCTTACATAAAGCAGTAATACGTGTATCATTAATATTTCTCGACTGCCGATTGAGGAAATGAGACAATCCCAGTAAAAATGTATTCCCGGTATGCGGAATGCCTCATATAGCCACTTATTAATAAGATTTCAAATGTTAAAATATTAAATAGGCCTATCCAATTTAGACGTATTGTATTTTTCACAGCAGAATATCAATGAGGGTTACGCAAGCTTGTTTCGAATGATAGCTTTCGTACTAAAATATATAGGTAGATTTTTCATTCCACAAAAAAATGTATATATCTGAAAATGGCTTCTGCTCCGAATGAATGGAAATTTCTGTAATTACCGCCGAGAACACTTGGTTGTTTTAGCACCCGTGTTATCCGTCTCACGTATACACCCACCATCTCTAGACAGCACCTTTGTCAAAAGTACACCACACGCCGTGATATCGCATGCAAATCAAATCGCCCAGCCGTAATTGTCTTGAAAGGGGGCGTCGGGGTCCAACACTCCACCTACCGCCCATACTTTTCCAGTAAACACACGGGCGTGGCTGCAGGGGAGCCGGTATGCAACCAACCCCCTAGCGGCAGCCTACTTTAAGACCCTCCCCGGCATCTCTTAGTTCCATATTTCACCGCGAGAGAGAGCGGAACACGCACGCAGAACTCAGCGGCGTAATTACGCCCCGGCGCATGCGCGCCGCTAGGGACTACACATGAATTAATAAGCCGGTTATGTGCGTGATAAAGTTCCCTCGGACTGAATCTTAAGTCTTTCCTAGTGCTTGGTACGGAAAGCGAAAAGGGGTGGGGAGAGGGGTTGGAGGCGTTATAACNCTGAATCTTAAGTCTTTCCTAGTGCTTGGTACGGAAAGCGAAAAGGGGTGGGGAGAGGGGTTGGAGGCGTTATAACAGACAAAACGTGCAACATACGTCCCGTTGAATATTCCATGCCACCAGAAACAGAACCTGGCCCCACGGTTGGGGGAGAGGTGAGGGGAGAAGATAGGGGTTTTGGAGTCGGCAGTCCGGGAGCGGAAGAGCCGATGAACACTGTTGCCAACTCNCTGAATCTTAAGTCTTTCCTAGTGCTTGGTACGGAAAGCGAAAAGGGGTGGGGAGAGGGGTTGGAGGCGTTATAACTGACAAAACGTGCAACATACGTCCCGTTGAATATTCCATGCCACCAGAAACAGAACCTGGCCCCACGGTTGGTGGAGTNATTCCATGCCACCAGAAACAGAACCTGGCCCCACGGTTGGGGGAGAGGTGAGGGGAGAAGATAGGGGTTTTGGAGTCGGCAGTCCGGGAGCGGAAGAGCCGATGAACACTGTTGCCAACTCACTACACTTTCCACCAGACACAGGAGATTTAAATCCCTACCAAGTGGCCAAAATTGTTATTGTCTATTCGCGGGCGTAAATTCGTCGATATATCATTAAATTTTATCCAAAAATTATAATATTTCATTTATAATTAATATTAATAAAAACAGGGAGAGAGTTAATATATTGGTAACATTTGGTAAGAAATAGTTCTTATGCAAAATATTATCACACTGATTGCGTGCGAATGCGCTGCGTTGCCCCTATGGTGAAATTCTCTAGACTCTGTTAAGCTCAGTTTGTACGAGGCGGAGGAATAAACTGCAAGTAGAACTTCAGCAGGGCTTCAGAAAAGTGGCAAGTAACTGAGAATATTCTCACTCCAAACTTTTCTGAAGCCCTGCTAGAGTTCTATTTTCAGACTACACATCCGCCTCATGCAAACAAAGCTTAACCAAGTCTAGAAAATTTCACTAAAGTGACACCACACCGGATACGTGCGCACTCATTTTAATAATATTTTCCATAAAAACTATTTTATTTTTAATAGACATTGCCAACGCGCCATTTTTCTTCCTTTATTTGTTAATATGAATTATTAATTAAATATTATATTTTATACGCAGAGTATGAGTAAATGTTCACTTTAATTTATTATGGTATTTTCATATTTACAAAATTATAAGAAGCTTTTAATACTATACATTTCTAGAAAACAACCAAACACGACACCATAGGATGATTTTTCAAAGGTTTGATTAAAAAAGTATGAAGAAACCGCGAATAGACTATAGCTAGATATCACTGGATAGTCTAGTCAATGTTGATAATATTTGGTAGAATATTGTGGACAGTTTAATGGCAGGAAGATAATACACCACTATCTGTAGTGACCAATTTATATATTTATATCACACTTCTGTTATTGCCATTCACGAATTGGAGACATTGCATCATTACGATTATTCTTTATGCTGACGTCGCTGTTTTGGTTTCATGTTATCTTGGTCATTACAAATACTCTAAATGCGCACTTATATAAGTTGGAATGTGAATAAGAACAAATATTTTAAACTGTTGATTTAGGTTGAATTATACATATTATAATTATTGGAAGGGCGATTATGTAAGTTTTTGAAAACAAATAATAGATTCTGGTGGACTTTCACTCGTGACCTAGTGGAATTATGCAGCCGCGGTTGTGTATTGGTTAGATTACTCGCCTCCCACCGGAGCGAACCGGGTTCGAATTCCGACGGGGTCGCTCCCGGATCTTCGCATGTGGGAATCGTGCCAGACGATGCCGTTTGTCGGTGGATTTTCTCGGCCGTTTCCCATGCCCTTCAATCGGCCGCTGCTTCATGCTCGCCTTTCTTCACCCTCATCGGCGTTCAAGACCTCGCTATTAAAAGCCGCCCAAATCGCTTCACTCCCCCTAGTAGCATTCTNATTTCACTAAAGTGACACCACACCGGATACGTGCGCACTCATTTTAATAATATTTTCCATAAAAACTATTTTATTTGTTCATATGAATTATTAATTAAATATTATATTTTATACGCAGAGTATGAGTAAATGTTCACTTTAATTTATTATGGTATTTTCATATTTACAAAATTATAAGAAGCTTTTAATACTAGACATTTCTAGAAAACAACCAAACACGACACCATAGGATGNAGACATTTCTAGAAAACAACCAAACACGACACCATAGGATGATTTTTCAAAGGTTTGATTAAAAAAGTATGAAGAAACCGCGAATAGACTATAGCTAGATATCACTGGATAGTCTAGTGAATGTTGATAATATTTGGTAGAATATTGTGGACAGTTTAATGGCAGGAAAATAATACACCACTATCTGTAGTGACCAATTAATATATTTATATCACACTTCTGTTATTGCCATTCACGAATTTGAGACATTGCATCATTACGATTATTCTTTATGCTGACGTCGCTGTTTTTGTTTCATGTTATCTTGGTCATTACAAATACTCTAAATGCGCACTTATATAAGTTGGAATGTGAATAAGAAAAAATATTTTAAACTGTTGATTTAGGTTGAATTATACATATTATAATTATTGGAAGGGCGATTATGTAAGTTTTTTAAAACAAATAATAGATTCTGGTGGACTTTCACTCGTGACCTAGTGGAATTATGCAGCCGTGGTTGTGTATTGGTTAGATTACTCGCCTCCCACCGGAGCGAACCGGGTTCGAATTCCGACGGGGTCGCTCCCGGATCTTCGCATGTGGGAATCGTGCCGGACGATGCCGTTTGTCGGTGGATTTTCTCGGCCGTTTCCCATGCCCTTCAATCGGCCACTGCTTCATGCTCGCCTTGCTTCACCCTCATCGGCGTTCAAGACCTCGCTATTAAAAGCCGCCCAAATCGCTTCACTCCCCCTAGTAGCATTCTNCATGTGGGAATCGTGCCGGACGATGCCGTTTGTCGGTGGATTTTCTCGGCCGTTTCCCATGCCCTTCAATCGGCCACTGCTTCATGCTCGCCTTGCTTCACCCTCATCGGCGTTCAAGACCTCGCTATTAAAAGCCGCCCAAATCGCTTCACTCCCCCTAGTAGCATTCTCTGTCTAAGTGTTGGCAACACTGCCGATGAAGTCATAGACGACGGGAGGCGAAATGGCGGCAAGCGGAGGAAGCGCAGGCCAAAAGGGAAAGAGATGGAAACGCGGGAGAGAGGAGAAGGTTTAGTCGCGGTACTCTGTTCAAACAGCCTCGGGGAGCAAGGTTTCGCAAGGGGACCCGTCTCCACCGCTTTGGAACACAGCTTCGAGCCACAATATCGGAACCGGGAAGGATTTTGCGAGTTCCCGCAACCCGAACCACCCCTTTCACCTCGCCTCCCCAACGTCTCAAACACACGCCGCACACACATACACACACAAACGCAGTTTGCCCCGGCAAACCCTGGTTGCGTCGAATGCGCTTGGAGCGAGGCTCAAGGCGTTATACAGATTGTACCTAAATTCGAGTTGAGTTGAGTTGAGATTTGGGCGGCTCCTAACGAGGTCTCGAGAGCCGATGAGGGTGAAATGAGGTGTGGATGGAGCAGCGCCGCAATGCAAGGGCGGGGGAAACGGGAGATCCCCGAGAAAATCCGCCGAACAGTGCCATCGTCCGGCACGATTCCCACTTACGAAAATTCGGAGTAACCCAACCGGGTATTGAACCTGGTTCAACTTGGTGGGAGGCAAGCANCACGATTCCCACTTACGAAAATTCGGAGTAACCCAACCGGGTATTGAACCTGGTTCAACTTGGTGGGAGGCAAGCAGTCTAACCGCTCAGCCACCGTGGCCCCCTAAATTCGACCGACAAACTTCGGCAGCAGTTAATAAGGAGAAAGTTGAAAAAGTATGTAGGCATGTGGTCTAAAGTGAATTCTAAGAGAGGTACACATTTTTGAAGTTGGAACTGAAGAACTAGTTAATTATACGGTCACTGTTACTTACCCCCCTTTTAGCATCTTCCCTTCTCTTTAATAGCTGCAACAGTGTATTATTGGGTGTTGTACATGCCCCACCTGCCATATATTCGTTAATATTATTTTGAAAGTAAAACCCGAATTACTCGAAAACGGTGGGGCTTAGATTATTTACACAAGGCGACATTTGTCGTTAGCTGTGACATACGAATAAAAATCCCTAATTTACACCCAAACACGCTACCGCGTCATGAATATTATGTCCAGAAAAGAGTAGTACCTAACCGCGATTATCTAAATGAGATAACTCCATGTCCGCAAGAAGTGTTGCAGTGTTTGCAGATCTTTGTTCAGTTACCCAATATCCGGACACTCAGTGTTCCTTCTTAAATATTATCCCCAATATCTGCAATAAACAAGTGTTTCACGTCCAACTTCAAAGATGTGTACCAACCTTAATATTCGCTTTAGACCGTAGGTCATAATATATGTTTTCAGCTTATTTTTTCGTGATTAACCTACAACCGAAGTTTCTCGGTCGAATTTAGATACACCCTGAATTTTGCGAGGCTCTGCCAGTTTGGCGTTGCGACTAGCATGAACTTTATCCGGAAGTAATTTTCCCTTCCCTACCATTTCACGCGCGCCTCTGCAGTAAAGAATAAAAAATGAATATTTAAATATTTTGGTTTCGAATAAATGTTTTAGAAGTTCTCTCTTTCTCTAGCTCTCTCCCTTTTACCGTTCCCCGAGTTCGAAACAAATTTGTATTGATATAAAGTCACAGGCCTTTCTTGATTGCTTGATCGAGCTTTATCACAGGAATTAAAGTCCTAACTGTTATTTCATTCTTTCGCGAATATTCCAACAAAGGAAGTATTTAGATGCACTAAAGCTTGAAGCAGCTTCATCGAATTAAATCCACTTGAACAAACTTCCATCACGTAGAGTGAAGCCGAAAACTACCATGCGCCTCAATTTCACCTTTTGTCTTGGAATAAATGTTGAATCACAGTAAAATAATTTAAAAAGCTGTCGTTCTCACTTCGTGAAATACTAAAGAGATTTTTTTTTTTTCATTTCTCTGTGCTTATAAATACATAAACACCCATGCTTTTATGCCGGCTGACTAATCGGGAAGGTGAAGGGGTGCGATAGCTTACGTGACATTCTCACCCGAATTTATTATTCAACCGGGATTCTAACAGCAAGCCTCTTGATCTTAGAGATTTCACCCACAAAATTCGCCTGCAGGTGAGATATTGATTATAACATTATTAAGTCACGGGTGCCGGAAAATTAAACTTNGTCGGAAAATTAAACTTTTTGTGTCCACAGGCCGTGAACATAATATTGCTGATCGCAAGTAAGGTTTTCCCCAGTGTACTCTCGACCGTAATCTCTGTCGGACACAGAGAAGGAAAAGGATCATGCCTAATGGCCAGCAATTAACGGCTCGTAAAGGAAGGCCCTCCTCACTCAAACCAAGATGAAGGGACGTCACAGGGAGAGTGGAGTCGATATGCCTGGGCGGCCATTAACACAACGGGGTCTTGGGAGCCCCCAACGATATTGAAGCGAAGCAAGTATGGAGTAGCGCTGGAATGCAAGGTCGGGAGATCCCCGAGAAAACCCGTCCGGCATGATTACTGCGTGCAAAGATCCATGAGCGACCCCGCAAGTAATCGAACACGGTTCGTCTCAGTGGAAGGCGAGCGCTCTATCATCTAAACCGCCGCGGCTCCCTCACAGGGAAATTGTGGTCAGCAGATTACTTATAAGTGAGTACGATAAGATTCTCAAATTCGCCTCTTATGTTTTTAGCGGTCAACATCATCACCGTTTAGTGAATTTACGGCTGATACGTGTTGCTCTATAGAGCTAGGTTTACTAACGTCAAATATGGAAAGGCGGTTTTATAAATATTAATCTAAAGAGTCATGTATAAACAACTGCAGTTAGAAAGGTTAAAATAAATTGGTTTAAAAGATTAAAGGTGACAATATGTACGAACTTTTTTCTTGAACTTGACAAGACTGAAATTACACGCTAAAAGAGAAATTTGTGTGGTATTTCTTAGTTCTAAAGGAAGCTAAGCCATGCCAGATTACTCTGTATCGTGTCTGTGACTGGCACAAAAACCTTTGTCTTACATTGAACAATTTAGATTTACCATAAATCCTATGTTGTCATTAGTATAAATTAGGTTCTGTAGCTACATCACCATCATCATTACTATTAATTCATGTGAACCTCGTAGACCCGTTTAGATCAGATATGATCATAATAACGCATCAAATGCTACAAACGTTTTACGCCGTCGCTCAAATTTAACATATCTATGGAGATTGCCGTATTACTGCGAAGTCCGCATCCTTAGAAAATATTAGAAACGTAAAGTTACGTCTCTAGTAGTTATAATTTACTTAGCTGCAAAACAATACTATGGTCTGCGGCACTTTGTGGTTAGTTAGTCGAACGAAAGTAATGGACTGCATAGCACGGTACGCAGGAATAAACATCTAATTTGGGCACCGTCACCTTTGCGTTTTATTAACTATCGATCTCAATGTGCTAAATTCTGTTTCCAATCTTCTTCCTTGTCTCTGTTTTCAAGAGGATTNCTAAATTCGGTTTCCAATCTTCTTCCTTGTCTCTGTTTTCAAGAGGATTATAACGCCACACTTGCTTGGATAGTTGTTCATTTTACCACTCGATAAATTATCTTCATTTACGGTTACTGGCGAAGTGTTTCTTTTTTTTCATTCATCGCCAATTCTGCGATAGCATATTTCGTCGAGTACAACGAAAATCGTTTCATCAGAGACGGAACAGCAGAAAAGTTATGTGGGGTTTCAGGGCGGCAACCGCCAAACTTCCGTACTAGCATCATAATAGTTTGTTAATTAAATAGAGCTGAAGTAGCTGGGAGAGCAATCTAGATATTGCTGAAGTTCATTTGGAGGATCTATATGTAATCCAGTAGGAACAGTGTCTCTTGCTCTAGTAACTGCGGTTTATTTGGAGGTATATTAATACGCCGAACAACGCAATACAGTTATATTAGTACTGATATACACTAAAACAATATTTACTTGGCACAAATAACCCATCTGAATGTTTTCGCTCTGCCCCAAAAGTCTATAACGTGTCCCTCATTGCCAGTTACAATCTATGAGGAATTTTTCCTGATGTATAATNAATGCCAGTTACAATCTATGAGGAATTTTTCCTGATGTATAATTACATGCATAACAAAATACGGCTTACAGCCCAAAAGTGATCACCGAGCGATGTTAGCACCTTTAAAGCATGAGGTTTTGCAGTGCATTTATTTCAATACATTAAAAAATACGTGATATTAAACAGCAAATAGTAAATTTTTTTATTTGAAAAAAACTTTTAAACCGCAAATATTTTAGTTTGTAAAATCACTTCTCTTCAAAATTGTATTGCCATAATACACTGAAGAGCCAAAAAAAACTGGTATAGGCGTACTTTTGCAAATAACAGAGGTATGGGACCAATCTGAGTTACGCGATGCGGTCGGNAAACAATATTTACTTGGCACAAATAACCCATCTGAATGTTTTCGCTCTGCCCCAAAAGTCTATAACGTGTCCCTCATTGCCAGTTACAATCTATGAGGAATTTTTCCTGATGTATAATTACATGCATAACAAAACACGGCTTACAGCCCAAAAGTGATCACCGAGCGATGTTAGCACCTTTAAAGCATGAGGTTTTGCAGTGCATTTATTTCAATACATTAAAAAATACGTGATATTAAACAGCAAATAGTGAATTTTTTTATTTGAAAAAAACTTTTAAACCGCAAATATTTTAGTTTGTAAAATCACTTCTCTGCAAAATTGTATTGCCACAATACACTGAAGAGTAAAAAAAAACTGGTATAGGCGTACTTTTGCAAATAACAGAGGTATGGGACCAATCTGAGTTACGCGATGCGGTCGGCNAAAAAAAACTGGTATAGGCGTACTTTTGCAAATAACAGAGGTATGGGACCAATCTGAGTTACGCGATGCGGTCGGCAGCTAGATCGGTTACTGCTGCTGCAATGGCAGGTTATCAAGATTTAAGTGAATTTGAACGTGGTGTTATAGTCGGCGCACGAGAGATGGGACATAGGCTCTCCGAGGTAGCGATAACATTTGGATGAAGCGCATGCCGGTAAAGTGCTCACATGGCACTTATAGCCCTTAGGCGTAAAACATCACATCTTCAACATCGCTGAAGCCAAAAAGGATCGTGAAAGAACGGGACAAATGACGACTGACGAGAATCATTAAACGTGACAGATGTGCAAACCTTTCCAAATTGGCGCAGATTGGATTTGTGGACTGCCCTGCAGGATTCATGGTGCATACCTTCTGCATACCTCCTGCATACCTTCAGACATTAGTCGAGTCAATGCCACGTCGTCTTGCGGCACTTCTGCGAGCTCGGGGGGCGCTACACGATATTAGGCTGGTGTACCAGTTTTTTTAACTCTTCAGTGTATGGCCACAATAAAAATTGTAACTGTTAGCATTTCTCCGGATTCTATGCTTGAAGTCAACGTTTGCCTACAGTTTGCATTCAGAGACACCTATATAGGATATTTGAATAGACATTTAGTTGCCTAGATTATATTTATTATTTCAGTATAGCATTCTAATATTACAGATCACTAGTGTAAATGCTTTGCAGAGCACCTAGTAATCTTCTTCCAATACAAACGAGTTTTCTAGCATACACTCTTTTGTTTGTAGACGACACATTGATTATTAGAGGAAGAGCCTGTGCCGATATGCAACCATGAGGCAGAGTGTCTTTATGGCAGGTTGCCCGACAGCACGGGTAATGCAATTGGTTGTGCGTGTGCGATCCCACTGTGTGCGTATCATGTGTGCAATGTCCGAAAGACGACGATGAGCACCAGTTGAACAATTACGTTACCTTGAGTCATGGTAGTGTAGTGGGACTCCGAGATAGTAGCTGGACCTTCAGTGGAATTGTCACTTACTTGTGGCGTGACGTGTTAGTGGTAGATCAGTGGTGGAGAATATGGGTGACAGAGGGTTCCCACGGCCGCCTAGTCCCTACCTGTGCCACCCCGCCGAGCTGACGAGGGTGTTCGTGTGTTCTTCTGCCACGTTCACCCCTGAAAACTGTTCATCGTCGTGAAGAGAGAGTTTTGGAAAGGCGAACGGAGAACAGTGGTGTTCAGTGGCGAGAGTCGTTTCTGCCGCGGGCAAGGTGATGACCATGTTCGCGTTCGTAGCCGTGCCATCGTGTGTTCGCACTAGCCAGGCTTAACCCACGCTTGAGGTTATGGTATTGGTACCCATACGCTACACATTCCGAGCGCCTCTAGTACCCATTCAGGGGAGCATGACGAGTGCTTCGTACATCAGTGACGTCGATCCTCTCCTCCGGTCATACCTAGACACATTGCAGGAACCAGTATTCAAGTGCTATAGCGTGCGTGCTCATGTCTCTAGGGAAAAACAGCGTGCTTTACACGCTGAATGCATGCTACCGTGGCCTGCTAGATCTCCCGACCTCAGCCTCAATGATCTTGTGTGGCCCATAACGGGACGACGCCTTGACAAAATGCCCAGCACTGGCAACGACCTTCGCCCTGCTACGTCAAAGTACATAGAGAAGGGAATAACGTATCCGAGAGATACATTCAGCATTTGGATGACAGGTTGCATGCCAGAATTGCTGTATGTGGGACCGTTCGGGGTAGTTACGCTCCTTATTAAGGTATCTGCTCTACATGTTACATTGAATGTTCTGGATGCTCCACGGACTTGATGTTTTGATCAGTTCCACATAACACTTCCTTCTTCTTGTGAACAACATTTGGGCAGATACATGTAGTACTCCTGTGTGGGGTATTTTTATATCCAGTTCTCCTAGTGAAGATAGATTAAACTTTGTTTTTTGGAACCTCCTCAGTCGGTCAATAGGGTAAAGTTATCCCAAACTGCAGGGACACTTGGGGGAAGGGGGGATACTAGGAGAGGACCAAGTCCAGCCAAGCCTAGAAACCTCGACAGAAAAAAAGAATATTTTGGGGTGGGTTGGTACACCATATAAAAAGAGATATAGAAAAATTAGCTTGTTCAGAGTTCTTCCCCCTAATTAGCTAAACCGTCCAGTATAACCAGCTGTTTCATGGTAACTTGAGCACTTTAGAATATATATCTGAAAATAAAACATCCTACTTTGTTATACATAACAAGTCCAATGACCGACATGTAAAGTTGGCAACAGTTTAGGAAAAGTAGTTCCATGTTCTGTCGTCGTATTAAAAATACCTTGTTTCAATGTGTCGAAATTGAATTTATTTATCAAAGTTTGTTTAGTTTTAATTATGACATTAATAACATATTTTCACTTGCATAGCCATTTCCTTGTTGCACTTCATTATAAATAAAGTTACTGAACCACGCCCGGTTTAATTGTAAACATGGTAGAATGTTCCGAAACGGTAAAAACAATAGATCCTAAGCTGGGTGTCGAAAGGTTCTCAATTAGCAGTGATTAACCATGAACTACGTATACTTACCGGGAAGTTAAATACGAGAAACGTGAATGTAGAAGCACGCTGTTACGATTACAACACAAGAATCGAGGCCGCGTAAGGCAGGAATGCGGCCACCGACTGTTCTTAAAACAATGTTCACAAACAACTGGGACTCTAACGCAACGAATAAAAATTCAGTAATCTGCAGAAGTACGTAGAATATCTGGGTCTGGCTGACACAGTGGGGTTGCGGTAATTTCATCAACATATAACGGCAGTAACCCAGCCCAGGCTACAAAGGAGAGCCAATAGGAATCAAGGAAATCGGAGAAGGTGGTTGCGAACGAGAAGCGTGGTGTACATGGCGGCTAAGGGCCGGGGTGTCAGTCGACGTCGGTCCTCCCTGACGGCGTCTCCGAGCGGCGATTGGGGGTAAGTGTCTTACGCTAGGGTGTGAGATCGAGCCCGGAGCCCCTTATGTCCTTGTCCTCCAATAACAGATTGTCCTTCACACCTACCTCGATCCCGAACCCCACTAACCACATCACGCTGTAATTATTATAAGTAGAATTAGTAATGATCCTCCTGAATTAATAATTTTTGCTTAATTAATTATCCTCTGTCTTCCCTTCATGAACTGCATGAACTATACTCCCCTTAAGGAAGTTTAACATTGGTGGAGGCTTGGTTCCTCCCGACCCATTCTCCTTGCATCAGTACTCTACCATGCACCTCCCCCCTCCCTTTTAAATAAATTCCCCACCGTCCCTTACCCCTTGCCATTCCAAGCCTTAATACCTTTACTAACACAGCGCTCTCAAAACCCGCATCAATGGGACTTTGCTTATTTTTAAATAGTAGTTTTAGAGGGATCATCTGTAATCAGAAGTGCTTTATTGTTATAATTTTTATATTATGTAAGAAAGAGCAACTACCGAGGGACGGACCTTGCAGCTGGGACATGTTAGGTTTCCGTCATCTATTATAAGGCTGACATGCAATGGAATTCTAATGCAGAGTGACGTCACAAGCAGACTGCAGATATAAATCCCGCGGCCTCCGTCTCCGCTTTGGGAGGAAACAGCTTTTTGAATTCAGCCATTTCTGTTGCCAGGAATCGAAAGTAAGCCGCCAACAAACGGTTGAAGAATAAACTTTGTATGTGGAAGTTAAAACATAATCTTCCCCGTACATTGCCTATGGTTTCAGTTCAAGTTCTGCTATAAATGTCTATGCAGAAACGCTTATGCACTACTAATATGAGATCCTAGTGACGCATTTTTAAATACATTTCTTCATAACGCTGTTACTATCATAAGAAAACTTTCAGCTCAAAGGAAACCTAAGCGTTAACATTTTGTATTAGTTTTGTTTGACACACTATTTACTTCAGACATTATCAAAATTACTTCGAACGTGTATAAATTAATTATCATTTTATTTGTTGGAATTTTAATTTATTTAATGCTGCCAATATGTAACGAAATTATGATATATCCTCAAAATCTTGAAAATAAAAGTTGACGTTTGAACCTCCTCAAGACGGTTGCCTAGTGAGGGATATGTTTGTGTGAGTGAGGCAAAAATCTATGAAGCTGCCACGGTCGACGCCGACCTGCGTAGACACAGCGATATCACCTCTAGGCGCAAGGCGCCAAACTGGCGTGCAGTCTTTCCGTCGGCCACTCACCTGAACGTGACTTCCAGCGTGATTCAATATTTTTATCGTACGTGACTCTGTAACACGCCCATTATCGTAGTTTCCCGTGTATCCGGTTTATATATTCTGAGATACAGCGGTCTGAAAAAGCTGTTCACAGCTACCCATGTTGAAGGGCGTGAAAATAATGTCCTTGTGGTCTTGAGCGTTCTTTTCGTCGGTGAACCTGTTGGGGGCACACGTAGTAGTTTCGCCAAGAAAAAAANGTCCTTGTGGTCTTGAGCGTTCTTTTCGTCGGTGAACCTGTTGGGGGCACACGTAGTAGTTTCGCCAAGAAAAAAACGCACTACTCAAACACGCGGCACTACGTTTGAAGCGTAACGTAGGTTAACAGTGTAACGACTTCGACCACGAATGTGGCTGTCGACAAATTGTGGCTATCGTCCTTTACCTGAGCAACCCGAATGTCCGACCTTCGTACGTCGTAACGTCGCTCGTCGAACGGACTAGACGCCGCCGACCGTGTCTGTTTTCACTCGAAGATACTCGCCTTAATTAAAACCATGGCCCCTATTCGCCTTCAAAATCAGGTCGCGGCAAGGACTATAGCCGGACGTGACATCTCACCACATCGACAGTTGACATCGACGGTCATGTTAATTAATCCGTCAGTCACTTACAGTACAGATCACTTCTAGTTTAAGACTCCCCGTACGGTACTGTGTGTTGACATTCACATAACTCTAGGGTTCGGATATCTGTNGATCACTTCTAGTTTAAGACTCCCCGTACGGTACTGTGTGTTGACATTCACATAACTCTAGGGTTCGGATATCTGTTTTACTTTGTCGCAGTGACTTCAGATTATCTTCGCTACCAACCTATCCTACTCTGGTGAACCACGTTGGTTTACTGCGCAATAATCTATCTGAGAAATATTTGGTATATTATCTTCCAATGGCTGGGGAGATACTTTTAATTATACGTACTAAATATTAATCGTGTGTTTTAATATAATACTCACCATGTATTCTTCAGTGATTTTGCATCGCCTGAAGGTTAGATTGATGAAACGAATTAACTACTGGTGACCTCATTCAATATTATTAAATGTAAATTGGTATTAATCACCTTCAGGCCTGAAACTAGGTCACCAATTTTAACAGTTTTTAGTAAAATAATTTTTACACATAAATTTTGATTATAAAAAGTTTGATATAGTTTAAATTGATAATATTTGAAGTGTACATAAATAATTTTCGTATATGATATATGAAAAAAATATTTTGATTTCTACGTTTAGTTAACATTTAAAAATAGTTTTTGTGATATACGAATACATAATTTTTCACGTCTGAGATATACGTAAAGTACGTGAATCTCGGACAACCTTTGTTGGAGAGGGGGNTACGAATACATAATTTTTCACGTCTGAGATATACGTAAAGTACGTGAATCTCGGACAACCTTTGTTGGAGAGGGGGAAAAAAGGGAAGGGAGGCTCGTAATGGTGAAGTAAAATGGAGGAAGCGTGAGACAATTGAAGTACCCAGATGTCCAAAAGACTTATGTTTATAAAAATGGTGCACATGTTTATGCTTATCTGTTACAAACTACATCAAAAGCCACGAATATTTATATTATACAGAGTACTCGGAAATAAAACGCCCAAACTGCGCGAGGTGATTCCTTACGAAAAGTAAAGTCGCAAATATGTAGGACACATGTCTGTCAACACTTTTGTACTGCCTTAGAGACATGTAGCAGTACTCACTGCCCGCCAATGAGCTAATGAAGAACTCGATCACAGTAGCAACGGGCCATCAATCACCTGAATGCTCGCTAACAAACACAATCCACTGGGCAATATCTTAAAGACCTGTCTACGGATGCTCAGAGGTATTTTAATACACTGAAGAACCAAAAAACTGGTATAGGCGTGCGTATGCAAATAACATAGGTATGGAAACAATCTGAGTTACGTGATGCGGTCGGCAGCTAAATCGGTTACTGCTGCTACAATGGCAGGTTATCGAGGTTTAAGTGAAATTGAACGTGGTGTTATAGTCGGCACACGAGAGATGGGACATAGCATCTCCGAGGTAGCGATAACATTTGGATGTTCGCGTACGACCATTTCACGAATGTATCGTGAATATCGGGAATAAGGTAAAACATCACATCTTCGACATCGCTGCGCCCGGAAAAAGATCGTGAACGAACGGGACAAACGACGAATGGTGAGAATCATTAAACGTGACAGACGTGCAAACCTTTCTCAGATTAGCGCAGATTTCAATGCTGGGGCATCAACAAGTGCCAGCGTGCGAACTATTCAACGGACCATCATTGATGTTGGCTTTCGGAACCGAAAACCCACTCGTGTACCGTTGTTGACTGCACGACACAAAGCTTTACGCCTCTCCTGGGCCCGCCAATACCACCATTGGACTGTTGATGACTGGGAGAACGTTGCTTGGTCTGACGAGTCTCGTTTCCAATTATATTGGGTGAATGGACGTGTACGGGTATGGAGACATCTNTGGGTGGATGGACGTGTACGGGTATGGAGACATCTTCATGAATCTATGGATCCTACATGTCAACAGGGGACTGTTCAAGCTGGTGGAGGCTCTGTCATGGTATTGGGCGTCTGCAGTTGGCGTGAAATGGGACCCCTGATACGTCTGGATACTACTCTTACAGGTGACAGATACGTAAGCATCCTGTCCGATCACCTGCACCCATTCATGTCCATTGTGCATTTCGACGGACGTGGACAATTCCAGCAGGACAATGTGACACCCCTCACGTCGAGAGTTGCTACCGAGTGGCTCCAGGAACACTATTCTGACTTTAGACACTTCCATTGGCCACCTAAATCACCAGACATGAACATTATTGAACATATGTGGGATGCCTTGCAACGTGCTGTTCAGAAGAGATCTCCACCGTCTCACACTCTTATGGATTTGTGGACTGCCCTGCAGGATTCATGGTGTGAAATGCCTCCTGCATACCTTCAGACATTAGTCGAGTCCATGCCACGTCGTCTTGCGGCACTTCTGCGTGCTCCCCGGGGACCCTACACGATATTAGGCAGGTGCATCAATTTTTTTGGCTCTTCATTTTAAGCCAACCCTGTGCCATTCGAATTCCGATCACCAGTTTCCACCCCGTAGACTTATTCTTTACTGCGATTCTTTGTCTGCCATCTGCAACGTTTTTTTTCAAAACCTTTATCAATTAACGCTACATAAAAGTTATCAATTTCGACACAACAAAACCGATTTATATACCTAACGCCAAACACTTATAAGACGAATTCTGTGATCCTTTCCAGACACCTTCTACGTTTATAATCTAATGTTGTTATCTATGATTAAACTTATATTCGTACTCACTTTCTTCTATTTCCGTTACTTTTATTGTATGCTTCTCTTTCTGGCCAAAGACTTGCTAACAAAAAGTAAAAAAATTATTTGCCCTGTAGATTTGAGGTTATTTGTTATTTGAATTGTGACATAATTATTTGGTACGGGAGTCATAATATTCCTAATAAATACTAAGGCTAATTACTTTTATCGTGAAACCTGTTTACTAGATTGGTCATTCGCATGTTCAAACGGCAAACCATCACATCACATATATTTCTTGCCTTGTGATCATGGAGTGGTTTTTCTACTTCCTGTTTTTGTGTCTTAGATACTCAGTCGTATTTGTTACATTCCAATTTTTAGCTATTGAGATATTAAGTAAGGAATGTTTACAGGAAATAAGGCCGTAGAGCCGAAATGAACAGCGTAGAATTAGAATTGGAGTATCTCATATGACGTTCGAGGAATAAATACATGCTGCAGTTTCGAAATTACTTTCTACTTCATTTCCATTAAGATGCATGCATACATGTTGATACAGGAAACGGGCAAGTAAATCCAAAGCGGATAGTGTTCGTATAAAAACAACAATGACAGAAAATCTGTAGCTACGTCTGGTGGTTATTATGGTACTTAAAAGTAATGATTTAAGAAAGACTCAATTTTTGCCTAGTCAATACTGCGTTAAAAAAAAATTACACAAAAACGATATCATAAATCGCATCTTTCGTTCGTTGTTGTTCATCAAGAGCGGAATAGCTGTCAGATACACAGGAATTAAATAATATAAAAGGAAACAAAAGCAAAATACATCTAAGAATTGGCATCGTATTGTCGGAACAAATAACTAAAAACTTCGTAAAAATTAAACAGTTTTTTTTTAGAGAGGGAACCTCATACACCTAGGCAAATACCTGAAGTAGGTGGAAATACCGGAAGTGGTCCGCAGTTTCTTTACATACACAAACACGAATTACCAAATTTTTTGTTTTAATTTCATAAACATTTTAATAATTTATTTAACAATCAAAGACATGAAAAATCTTACCCAATGATCCATAAATTTATTCTATTATGAAAGTGACTTGCTTAAAAGTAAAAAAAAAAACTGAAAAAGAAGTGAAAAGCACGCAAAGGAAAAAGCACCCAGATCGACTCTTTGATATGGATTGTAACATTTTATCTTGTGTATTTTTTCATTTCTACGTTATGAACTTTGGCCTATGTACAAGTACATTGTCAGTAAATTTTTATAATGATATTAATTTAATTAGTTTGTGATAAGCAAGGTAAAAAGGTCAAACGTCTAACGAAAGTTCAAAACTCAAAATACGCCTGCACAAATTACCACAAAGCAAAGTGATATCTCTAGAGCGCTTTATGGAAATGCAAGAGAAAAAAAAGCAGGGTACGAGAGTCATGATCAATAAAAAAATTTCTTGTACTAAAAGAAATTTACAAAAGTTCTGAATTGTTTCATAATGTTATGGCAGTGGTTTTATTTAATTCTACAGAAACGAAACTTCGTAATATATGCATAAAATTTCACTTCTATACTTACGCAAAATTTTTAATTTGTTACATTTCTCATTAACCATTTCAGTTATGAGAATTATTTCATCATATCTTCTGAAAGAATCTAATTTTATTTTGGAACTGTGCCTGTTTGAGACGTTATAATGGTCGCATTCATTTTGAGAAGAGTTGGATTCAACTATGTCGCGTTAGATATTGGCAGTGTCAGTTTCTGACTATAAGGAGTGGTCTCTATGATGAGTAAATTGTGCCCATACGGAAAGCACGAACTAGAGGGGAAAATGTTTAGTCTCGTGTGCAGTACAAATGCGTATTTTTCACTTTGTCGTTTATAGCTAACACTTAGATAAAAAGACTTAAACAACATGGCAGATTTTTATAAATTACTGCAATTAATTTTTTTTAAAAATATATATATTTTATTTTATAACGCCGGTTTAGAGAATTAGAGTGGTATTACAATGCAAAATAAATTCCGTAAATATTAAACTGGTTCGTCTTTATGCAACTAATATAAGATCGTAAAAATTCACTTCCTAGCTATTAACGTTTTTTGTTCACGTGTGTACTCAAATTAAGAATAAACGTAATTTACTTAATGCAAACTGTACCTCAGACTTAACTAAAATATTTTCTAGTAATCTTGGGTGAAATTACTGAGTATCTCTTCATTTAATTGGGGCCGCAGTGGATGAGAGATTAGACAGCTCACCTCCCACCAAGGCGAACCGGGTTTCACCCCCCCGGCCGGGCCACTTCCGGATTTTCGCAAGTGGGAATCATGCTGGACGATGCCACTGGTCGGCGGGTTTTCTCGGGGATCTCCCGTTTTCCCCATCCTTGAATTTCACCGCTGCTCCATTCCCTTCTCATTTCATCATCATCGGCATTCACGACTTCGTTGTTAAGAGCCACCCAAATATCTCAACTCAACTCAGTGATTTAATTGTGATTTCGGATACATTACCACTGCCTATTATTTTGATGCAACATAACGAAACTAGATTAGTACAAAACTTGATGTAAAAAAGTCAAAAGAACTACTGAGGGTCGAATGATACAAATATATTAAAAAAGAATTTACCCCAAGAGCAAAGAAAATGATGGCATTTTCCCCAGGCATAATCAGTGAGCCGAGAACTTCGAGTAGAGCAAGGGAATTGTTAATATATTTTCCAAGGCCTTTCTCGTGTATGATTAAAACACACAAAAACACACACTTCTTCATTGAAAAAAATATAATGCAAACTTTTTTCACGATTGTTAAGAATCTTCGCTGGTGTTCACTGCAATGTGACAGGAAGAAAAATGCAAAATTCTTCACAATACTTGTACTAACTTGCATCGCACTCGTCCTAGTTACCGTGTTTCCTCCCTCCAGACAATTGTTCGGGAGTTCCCCGATATCAGAAACAGCGGAATAATCTCCACGGGCGCGCAAGTTTGAGAAGCGAACGAGTGCGATCTCCAGGTAGGCCCATTCTTAGGAAAAATGGGGGAAAAAGAAAGAGAGAAAAAAAAAGAAAAACTCGTTCTCCCCTCCAAGAAGCTTTTCATAAAGCTCAGTCGAACGAGTCCCATGAATCGACTCGCGGAAACGTCTTCTATCAGTTTTTCCTCAACGGCTCGCCTTCAATCGCGTTTGTACGGAATGACGCCGAGGAATGCTGGGGAAATGTAAGGAAGGTCGAAAAAAANCTCGCCTTCAATCGCGTTTGTACGGAATGACGCCGAGGAATGCTGGGGAAATGTAAGGAAGGTCGAAAAATTTTTTTGCGTTTTTTTTCTCTTATTTTTATTTTTTCTCCGCCTTCTCCTCGGAGGCAAAGTAACATACCGTATATCAGGAGAAAAAATACAGGGAAAGAAAAAGAGCAATTTTTGCTGTGTAGGCTTCGTTTGCATTCGGGAAGGCCTTTAGATGGGGTAAGGAAGAAGGATGCACGTGTGTGTGTGCGCGCGCGAGCGCGTGAGCGCGCTTTCGCGTCGGCGGGCGTTTACTGGAGATGGCTTGTGGGTAGGAAAGTAACGTGGGGATGTGAGAAAGAGGGAGNTTTTGCTGTGTAGGCTTCGTTTGCATTCGGGAAGGCCTTTAGATGGGGTAAGGAAGAAGGATGCACGTGTGTGTGTGTGTGCGCGCGCGAGCGCGTGAGCGCGCTTTCGCGTCGGCGGGCGTTTACTGGAGATGGCTTGTGGGTAGGAAAGTAACGTGGGGATGTGCCAAGAGGGAGGGGGAAACCAGCGAATCTAATAAGAAAACGTACAAAAGGATTTGACTGTGAAACTTCCCCTCCGGGTTGCCGGTTGAGCGAAACACATTTCCCTCCAGAGAAGGTCTCGCGGCGGGTGTGATGTCGGACGGTGCCTGTTCCCGCACTGGAGGTATTTCTGAACCGGAGAATTCCGATACATTTGGCACGCGTGCGTCATGTGACGTCACGCACTGTCCCATCACCGTTGCCATGGTCGGACGCTGTTCGCGTTTTTTTTTTTTTTTTTTTTTTTTTGTTTCAACAGTCCCGTTGCTGAAGCTTCGTAAAGGGAGGGATTTGAGCTTAACAGGTATGGAGAAATGGAAAAATATATTTTTTAAGAGGCCATGGTGGGTTAAAACAACGCATTGCACACCTGAAGAATTTACAGTGTTTTGACCAAACAGCTTGTAACTGAAAATATTATTTTTATAGGTTGACTGGTTTTTGCGTGCGACTTTGTCTGCGTGGAATTCGTGTTTTTGTTACAATATTTTTTTTATATTGTAAGTACGTGTGTAAAGTAGAATATGTGTTTAAAAATTCAAATTCGAATGAAATGCAACTCCAAAAATAAGAGAATTGTGGTTGCACGTTGATGGCTGAATCATATCGGCTTAATACTCATTTGGTGTGCTGTAGTTGTCAACGCTAGTATTGTGGGACATAAATAAAAATTAATTTCTGTTATTTATCACAACACTGATAATTTTTTCACGAGCGCCCATTGCCATTTCTTGAGTGCCGAACTTAAAAAAAGAAAGGGACCGAAATAGGCAATCTCCGTCCCAATAATTGTCACAACGATTTGTAATTTATCTTGTAGAATCTAATGAAGACTCTTAGTAATCGCGATCCTTATATCAGTGAGCCCGAAAGTTAGTAAATAATTTCCGTTGCAGTATCGTCTGTGTATTAATGGTTGGTGATAAGAAAAGTACGCTGACTTCGACCAAACGAAATTTTTTATGGTGATTCGCACATATTATGTCTACCTTACCTGCACAATTGGATATTCTTCAAGAAACTGATAATGTTAAATATCTGGTTAACTAAAATAGTTAGTAATTTGTGCATCCATTAAACACTCTTCACCATAAACATTACGAGTATCATTATTCCTAAACAAATTTACTTCGTGCCATAAATTTATATAATATTACTTCCGAAGTCATAATTTTATCGTTACAGTTCGGCGTGAATAAATGAAAACATTGAAAAAGAATTAACGTGGCGTGTTGGAAGGTACTGCCTTAAGTCATTTCCAGACGTGGCTAGCAACATATTCACTACTTAATTACATTTATAACGTAAAGTCTAAGACAAAACTCATAAAAAAAATNGTGGCGTGTTGGAAGGTACTGCCTTAAGTCATTTCCAGACGTGGCTAGCAACATATTCACTACTTAATTACATTTATTACGTAAAGTCTGAGACAAAAACTCATAAAAAAAAATTTTTTATGAAAGTCTCTGGATAATCTTTTTTTTGAACACAAAAATTTTACATTTTTTTAATGAGAGGTTCACATGGATGAAAATTATATAATTTTGATTTGAGTTTTTTGTTATTTAAATGACGTGAACACTTTAAGGTGACGAATTCAACACGGATAGTTATGAAAAAAAAACCACGAAACTGAAAATGTTATATTACCAGAGAAAGCAGTTAGGAAAGAATTCTACGAGTGTAGGGGGCCAAGGTGGCTGAGCGGATATCCTGCTCGCCTCAAGGCGAACCGGGTTCAATACACGGCTGGTTCACCGGATTTTCGTAACTGGGAATCGTGCCGGACGATGACGCTGGCCGGCGGGTTTTCTCGGTGATCTCCTGTTTAGCCCGCCCTTAAATAGCGGCACCGCTCAATACTCACCTCGATCACCCCTATCGGCTCTCAAGACCTCGCCGTTAAGAGCCGCTCATATCTGTTCCACTCATTCTAGAATGTTAATATATTTCACTAGCAGATGCGTTTAAACAAAAGATCTATTTTTTTGGCATCCACGTGATCATCATTTGAAAAAAGGGAAAAGTTGTATTTCAATAGTCAGTTTCACATTTTGATATTCATGATGTTACGTTTTCTTGATAAAGTCTGCTCATTATATAGCAAAAATGAGGATGTCTCAGAAAATATTCTTTAAGAGAAATACGAGCAAATGTTTTCTCTTGCATTTATTGAAAATTAATTAACTCTTCTCTTTTCTTTTTTGTTTCAATTTACTTGTTGGCTGAAATTTAAGAAAAATGTTTACAAAGGTTGTCTGTACTGTTTCATTTAAATTACTGCATTAAGCCTATATTGTGTGTACGAAAAGTTACATATTTTATTTTCATTACGTAATTATAGTCTCTCTTTTTAGAAAATAATGTTCCTAATGGTATAAGTTAAATTAATCATCATTACTACAAGGTTTGCCTTATAATAAGGCGTGACATAATAATTGTTGGAATACAGGTTGAGAATAAAGGAATACCCCAACTTTGAAGGTCTATAATATCAAAACCAAACAACCTAC
This sequence comes from Clitarchus hookeri, assembly GCA_002778355.1. Lineage (NCBI taxonomy): Eukaryota > Metazoa > Arthropoda > Insecta > Phasmatodea > Phasmatidae > Clitarchus > Clitarchus hookeri. The sequence continues at coordinate 192,051 of NQII01004071.1, read as the reverse complement.
AACCTTGACTTACCAATCAAATGAAACGTGGAACTGTGAAGTTTGTTTAACATGCATTCCTAAATGTTCAATGTGACCACCATGAGTGGCCCGAACGACATTTACGCGATAGTCAAACTCGTTCCACGCTCTTGTCAGCATGTCCATGGTTACGGATTAGATGGCGTTCGTAACTCTCAGTTTGAGGTAGTGAGGGAAAAGTGAGCTCGCATTCGATATGTCAATGTGAAGGGGGTGGTCTGAAGTTTCCTTTATGTGCCAAGAGATGACACTGGGTGTGTCTTTTGTCGCACTATGAGCGTGTGTTGTGTGTTAGTCCGCATCACGATGGCGACGGAACATTAGAAGGCGTTCTGTGTTATTCAGTTTGCTAAATCTTAATCCGTTACGACTGTTCAACAACGTGAATTCCGTCGCAAATACGGACGTCTTACTCCCGATATGTGGAGTATTGTACGTTGGTTACGTCAGTTCCGTGACACAGGGTGCCTTTGCCAAGGCAAAAGTTTCGGGCGGCCACGTGTGTCCGAAGAGAATGTGCAACGGATTCAACAAGTGTTCGTTCGCTGTCCGAGAAAATCAACTCNTGTCCGAAGAGAATGTGCAACGGATTCAACAAGTGTTCGTTCGCTGTCCGAGAAAATCAACTCGACAAGCTAGCCGTAAATGCAAATCCCTCAATCGACGGCATGGACAGTGTTGCGAAAGCGATTGCTGTACAAACTCTACAGGTTACAGCTTGTACAGGCTCTTACCGAAAGGGATAAAGAACTGAGACGTTATTTCTGCGCGTTCGTTCTTGCACAGAACGAGGTAGATAATGCCTTCATGTCTAAGCTTTTTTTTTTTAGCGATGAAGCGACGTTCCATACAAATGGTAAGGTGAACCGGCACAACGTGCGGATATGAGGCCGAGGAGCCTCCACATGAAACTACCGAACACGAACGCGCTTCCCCCAAAGTGAATATGTTTTGCGCTGTATCCAAAGACACTGTTTTCGGCCCTTTCTTTTTCCCGAGCCCACTGTTACTGGAATCCCTTATTTGGACATGCTTACAGAGTGGTTGTTTCCTCAGTTATAATAGGTGGTGGGAGACTGGATTGGTCGAGGAGCAGCTGGTGGCCAGGCTCTACATCGCTGGCCCCCTAGAAGCCCGGATCTTACACCGTGGGTTTTTTTTTCTATGGGGGTACATAAAGGATCAATGGTTTCGTCCACCATTGCCGACTAATATTAACGGCCTCAACACGAGAATTACTTACGCCATCCAAACAGTAACACCGGACATGCTGACAAGAGTGTGGAACGATTTAGATTATCGCATAGACGTCGTTCGGATCGTTCGTGGTGGTCACACTGAACATTTATGAAGATATTGTAAACAGAACTTCACAGTTCCACGAATCATTTTATTGTTCAACCAATGTTGTAAGTTGTTTGGTTTTGATATTATAGACCTTCAAAGTTGGGGTATTCTTTCATACTCAGTCGGTATTATGTGCCATGTTCGTTCTCCGGAAAAAACAACATTCAAATTTCTCCACGCTTTCTCTCCGTCTGCGTTTGTTATACCTCAAGAATTTTTCACCTTACGATGACATTTTTCTTGGTTGTCAGAAAGCAACAGAAAATTCAAAAACACAACGGAAAAGTTAAAACGTGTTTGAGCAAAAATGCTTGATTAACATTTATTGTTTGATATAAAATAATGATTCTTATACTTAACACACTAAACATCAATTGCTGACGAAGCTAACCGCACGAAAACTGGCAGAAACTCCAAACGCGTCTTGACGGTGACGATGATGCTACGAAGGCAACGATGTATAATATAATGTAATGGTTTCTTGTCAATGTCTCTCGTAGTATGGAGGTGAAATAAGATGCGCCAAACAGTTGAAAAATTCCAAAAAAATGAGGCAGGGAATAGAATTGCAGATTCCTCGGGTGAGAGGACAAAACCCAACACACCTTACAATGGAGACTTCCAGTTCTCGATTTTTAAGTCACTATGATTTCGCTTCACTCTGAAAAAAAAGCAATAAATGACGTCTTTGTCTACTTCCCTCTGCATGTGCACCCAAGTAATTCTGATCAGTCGGAACAAGTACTCAAATACACGTATGTTGAAAAATATCTTAGTAGAACGAAATTTCCCAGATATTTGATAGCGCTAGGTGAAGCAGTTTCTGACCTATAATATAGGCCTATAGTATTTTTGTGGTGGCAGCGTCTTCCAAAATGGTGGGCGATTGAATATATTTAGTGGCAAAACCAGTGCGTGGAGAAGGTAGTTCAATACGAAGAAGATTGGTTTAAAAGATTTTAACAGTGGAAAATATATGGCAAACCACAACACAAAAATAACACCGCTGCTTTGAAAATAATATATTATATTATTAAAATGTCAGGAGGCCTTCCATAGTTTTTTTGGCATGTGGATGNACCGCTGCTTTGAAAATAATATATTATATTATTAAAATGTCAGGAGGCCTTCCATAGTTTTTTTGGCATGTGGATGAGATGGGAATCGATTTACAAGTAAATGACTGTATATTTGTCTCATATCACAGTGAATGTATTTAGTGGTTTATTGGATAAATCAATTACATGCCAGTACATAGAGTAAAGATGACCGAATTAAACTTTTATTCAAAATGTTAACAATGAATGTGACAATTTTATTGCGATTCCTTGAGGTTGGATTCAATCTGAAGAAAACACAGCGGCAAGCAATAAAACGAGACAATTAAGAATTTTACGACCAGCGGAGCAGTAAAAGACTCCGATCGACTTAAAATAAAGTTCCTTCAATCGACAGGACACGTTGCCATAAAGTATTTTCCGAGAAATTTGAAACTAACGAATCACTAGCCATAAATCTTTCATTCTAACGCAAAAAAATTTTCAACGCTGCGAATAAATAAAAACTTTGGGCAGAGGGAAGTATACAGAAATAAAGGACTGTTTTTGATTTAATGAAATATAGAAATTCGTTTCAGTACGCGAAAATTGTGTTGTGATAATGAAGTATTTCAATAAATGACTTCACCAAGGTGTGATGGATATTGCAATGGAAATTCAAATCAGGAAAAAGAGACTAAATATAAATACCGCTAATAAAATGTTTTTTATTTATTATAAATCATCTATAAACTCAGTTCTTAAAATATGAACAAACACTTAAAACCTTCTACGAGTCTAAACAAATATATACCAGGCAAATTGTAGCGCTAGCTTGAAATTTCTCTTTAAATAATAACGTAAAAATATCCTGACTTCACCGGTTACCTTCCATTATGTCGTTAATGCACGGATGCATGATGAAATTTATATTTTTTAGTTTCACTACGACGTGATAANACCGCTGCTTTGAAAATAATATATTATATTATTAAAATGTCAGGAGGCCTTCCATAGTTTTTTTGGCATGTGGATGTGATGGGAATCGATTTACAAACAAATGACTGTATTTTTGTCTCATATCACAGTGAATGTATTTAGTGGTTTATTGGATAAATCAATTACATGCCAGTACATACAGTAAAGATGACCAGATTAAACTTTTATTCAAAATGTTAACAATGAATGTGACAATTTTATTGCGATTCCTTGAGGTTGGATTCAATCTGAAGAAAACACAGCGGCAAGCAATAAAACGAGACAATTAAGAATTTTACGACCAGCGGAGCAGTAAAAGACTCCGATCGACTTAAAATAAAGTTCCTTCAATCGACAGGACACGTTGCCATAAAGTATTTTCCGAGAAATTTGAAACTAACGAATCACTAGCCATAAATCTTTCATTCTAACGCAAAAAAAATTTTCAATGCTGCGAATAAATAAAAACTTTGGGCAGAGGGAAGTATACAGAAATAAAGGACTGTTTTTGATTTAATGAAATATAGAAATTCGTTTCAGTACGCGAAAATTGTGTTGTGATAATGAAGTATTTCAATAAATGACTTCACCAAGATGTGATGGATATTGCAATGGAAATTCAAATCAGGAAAAAGAGACTAAATATAAATACCGCTAATAAAATGTTTTTTATTTATTATAAATCATCTATAAACTCAGTTCTTAAAATATGAACAAACACTTAAAACCTTCTACGAGTCTAAAAAAATATATACCAGGCAAATTGTAGCGCTAGCTTGAAATTTCTCTTTAAATAATAACGTAAAAATATTCTGACTTCACCGATTACCTTCCATTATGTCGTTAATGCACGGATGCATGATGAAATTTATATTTTTTAGTTTCACTACGACGTGATAANGTTACCTTCCATTATGTCGTTAATGCACGGATGCATGATGAAATTTATATTTTTTAGTTTCACTACGACGTGATAAATATTCGTATAGAATCACCACAAAATCTATTAAATAACAGTTTTCCGTTAATGCTATCAGTGGATATATTTCACGTTTCATTCATGCCCCACAAAACCAGTAGTTGAACAAAAAACAGTTTGGGTTGGTTAAAACTAAGGTGGCTATTGTTATTCACACATATTCTTATTTTTATTTTTCTTTCTTTTGGAACTAATGCAAGTGATATTTCGAGTAGTCTTACTCTATCATAACTTTATGCTATGGTTAGGAAAGCAGACAGTTTTAAACCAATTTAAATATTTTGATTTCTTATTGTTGTATATATAAATTTAATAGTTGGTTCTAGAGACGTAGATTCATGAACAGAAATGCTAAATATTTTGGGACCTCCATTATCACGTACTCACTAGTAGAGTTAGATAAGGTAAACAGAAATATTTCATTAGATCTATTTCTTTTGGTTTTATTAAAATTTTAATTTTCTTTTTTAAATTACGTAAACCAATGAACCACTTTCATGGATGAGTTTATCCACATTTTGTACAGAAGAGGAAAATAATTTATTGATAATATTTTATTTTATTTTGAACTGGCATTATTAAAATTGTATAAAAGCCGAGAAATGCATACCAAATTAAAATTCTTTCTTTTCATGACATATTGTATTCACAAACATACAATAAACCTTACACTTTCCCAGTGATATCACATTCAGTAGAAATAATGTCATGTATGAAGTATACTTATTCGGTAATTCAGAACCTTTTATTTATACCGACAAATGCTGCGGATTCCTCAGCAACCGTCGTTGGAACCAAATCCCACTTCATACGACATGCTTACGAACTAGAAAATATTGCTGCTAAAGGGAATATTACTATGACATTACCATCTCAATATTGTACTTTGTCGGCACCATTCCATTCTTGAACGCTCCTAGATATAATATATCAGAGAATTAAAACATTTAATGTATTCCTATTGGACATAAACAGACAAACTTACACATATAAGCACACAAACGCACACACACGATTACTGTTATTCAGAACACCGTATTAAAGAAGCTGTGATACGATTAATTGCCAGATGATAAATAAAAAATTACGTTTATTACCTGTAGTAATTCTTGATGACAGTATGCCGCCACTAAGAATATAAATTTTCGTAAGAGGTTATTTCAAATTAATGAGAAAATATTTGTGATGAAACGGCAACATTCTTAATAGAATAGTAATTTTCTTGAACTGAAACCTGGCAGTTGAGAAAATTTTTCGTGTAATTTCATTTAATGCTAGTAAAAAATTAAGACACTTCCAAAACATTTTATAGTTAGCAGGTAAATAACAGATCCATATAAGACTTTGTAGTAGTATGGTTGTTTATCGGGATCCGTTCGCCTTAAATAAAACGAAAACGCCTTCATATTTACATGAATAATGATATTATCCGACCAATTTTTGACAATTTTCAGGTCTCAGTTTAATAAACAACATTTAGAAATACTTTGTTACAACTCAAGAAATATTTAATATTTTGAAATAAAATAATTTGAGATATTGATTTTCAGAGCACATATTTATCTGCGTATTCATTATAGGTTAAAGGATCGACTTCGCTTACTCTATTATTTTTAATAAGTAATCAATTCGCGGTGATTTTACCATAGTTCATCAAAAATTTTTGTGAGTGCGCGTGAGTATGGGTAACAGACTTAAATTCTAATCGAAAATTTTTCAAAATGTAACTAATTTCTTTTTTTTACTAGTAAGCACCACTCAAATATTTAAAAATGGCATGCCATAATCTAAATAAGAGTGACATGCGTTTATTTATGTGAGAACCTCCAAAAAAATTTAAAATTGTAACTTTTACACTCGCGCAGTCCCGGAACGGCAACCCAGCGTTGGATGTGCTTTCCGAAATTGCACTTTAAAAAAAAAAGGCGCGCAAAGGGTGCGGAGAGAGTGGTACTTGCGAATGTGCTAAAAAAAAAAGAGCTAGATTCTGCAAACGCCGGCGTTTACTGCATCGTTACCGCTGATAAGGAAGAAGGGTAATTCGCGCTCGAGAACAGNGGGGGGGGAATATATCCTCCGGTAAGTCCCGTGGAAATTGTTACACCTCCACGGTCGCCGTAAATGAGCGCGGCCGTTCCTTGTGGTGTTTCTGCGACCGTTGCCGCACGTCAGACTCCCGGCGATGCCCATCTTCCCCTGTGTATCGGGACAATGGCGCACGTTGCGGAGCCAGCGAACACCGCGAATCGTTCCAGGGAAAGTTGGTCCACTCGAGACTGTGCGACCAGCGGTGGTTTAGTGAAATATCCACCTTTTCAATATCGTTTCGAAACACGTCGATCATATTGGTATTGATGTGATACATCGTACCCAGATAGCAACGAAAATTGACGGCGATATATCGCAAATGTCGGTGATACTGATATAGTTAAATATTGCAAGTCACCAACGTCACATATCACCAACGTCGTTGGAACCGACGTGGTGTAGTGGTCAGACTACTCGATTCCTCGTTTCCCAACAAGTCAAAAGGAGTTCGAGTTTTGGCGGTCCACTGCCGGATTTTCGCACGTGGTCGACGGGTTTTCTATGGGATCTAACCCACCCCCTTCTAGCATTCCGGCGCTGCCCCATGCTCACCTCGCTTCACCCTCGCTGGCTCTCGAGAGCCCGATGTTAAGAGTCACCCAAATCTCTCTTATCCACTCCACCAACATCGCACTTCACCACAGCGCATTATCACCATATCACATGTCGCCAACATCGAATATTGCTAATATCCTACATAGGTAATATCGCGATGTGTGATACCTACATAGATCTACATTTTTGGACGATATCGCAATTGCAGAAATATATCGTATTGCAGAAATATATTTTTTGTGTTTGATAAAATGCTATATCACAGAACTCTAGCGAGCTGGCAAGCGATACCTGCTTATGCCATAGCCGCAAGACCATAGATTATGTAAAAAATATAGGCTAATTTTCATCTCGTGTGCATGCCTCCAACTTTTGCTCAATAACTGCCATTAGAACTGTAAATATCACGTGTTCAGACAATGGCGTCACAAAGTACAAACGTTCACATAGGCTAAATGGCGTGGTATTTCCTTTGGGTTGTGAGTGCACCTATTATCTGATTGTCTCCGGCTACGCGAGTCTCTACGGAAGAGCCTTGTGTCTGATTGGCTACTGCGCGATGCAAAAGGTCCCCTTTTGGATGACCTGCCGGCTGGCGAGTAAAGCTTGACTCACAACCATCCGTCGCATCCGGCAGTCGCCCGTCCGTCGGGCGGTCACGTGATCTCCAACCAATCGCAGTTCAACTTTATTTTTCTATCCGCCAATCCTCCAAATATTTCTCTAACTTTAACTTTTGACGGAGACGGGGATGGCCCACTGCCTTCTGACGACACTCCGTAGACGCGAAGACGCACTTTGAAAAAATGCAAGGCGGTGGACATCTGTTTATTTAGCTTTGGTGGTGAATTCAGGAATTTAAAATGTAAACAATAATTTGGTATACATTCTTATAAGGTAAAAACAATTATTTCCCCCAAATGTTTTTCTCTTTAAAATGTATTCACGACCATAATATACCTCCAACTAAAGAAATATCACGATGTTAAGTTCTCGCACAGACGGAGGAATGACTGACGGACGGGTGACCGACGGGTGCTACGGATGGTTGTGAGCCCAGCTTAACCAGCTGTTTTGCCTCTACATTCTCAACTGCTCTATGATGACGTGTAGCACTTTTACGAAAAAAATTATATTTTCTGAACTTTATTACGTCGCGTTTGCAGTATAATTTAGTCAAAATGAGTCTGCCAGCACATCAGTGCACTAACTTAAGTGTACATTGTTGAAACCTTAGTATAAATAAGGTGGTTTACACAGTTCGAATAAGAAAATAGCCGTTTAAAGTTGTGACATAGAGATGGTTACTGCGTAGCTGGAATGCGCACTGAACACATACTAGAGTCTATTTGCGGTTTCTGTATACATTTTTAACCAAACCTCTGGAAAATCACCCCATGTATGGTCTGTTTGGTTGTTTCCTAAATGTGTAATATATCATATACGTTTTATACTTCTGTCAACATCAAAGTATCAAATTTTTGTTAAATTCAACTTTTATTTCTATATTTTTTTATAAATTATGTTTCATTTATAATCAACCAGCGAACCGGCCCGGCTTCGCCCAGGTACAATTAAGTTTTTGAGTGATACACTAATAAATGAATTCGGAAAAGACAATTAATTTATGTGAAAACAGAATTATAAAATTATACTATGTTGGCCTAGGTTTTTAACTGATTACGGCAACCCAAAAGGAAGGAAATATTTTTTTACCCGATAGCCAAGAAGTAGGGTATTGATTTTGGAGTGTGTCTGTGTAACTATCGCGTAGTTGTCACATTTCCGCTTTCCAGCGTTAATGTATGAAAATTGAAACGTGAGTTTCATCCAGTTGTAGCTTTAGAAATAAGTGTATCTAGGCACTACTTCTTGCGCTTCGCTAAGGTATCTTAATCGATCACCAAAGTTAAGCAACGTTCCCAGCGGCACACATTTGAATGGGTGACCGTTTAGTGGCATAACATCTGAGCTCTTCCGGGCTTCGGAGGGCACGTTAAATATTCGGTCCTGGTTATTATCGATTTATAGCAGTTGTTAAGCCATTCCAGAGGTCCTTGGGCGGCCTGATAAACTCTGACACCAGAGGAAATAATATTACGGTCACGTTCCCAGCCGTTGTAGAATTAGGTTTTGTTGTTATTCCACAGGAACCGTACAATTTTCCGGGATAAAAATTATCCTATGTCCTATCCCAGGACCTAAAGTACCTACAAACCAAGTTTCATCAAAATACGTTCAGCCGTTATGGAACTGAGTTGTAACAAACATACATACACAGACTTTCACATTTATATTATTAGTAAGATTCAAAGAAAAACAGTGAGAAAATAGGTGTGTTGGCAATGCGTAGTAAAAATTAGTTCTCATCTAAAATATTATTAAACTGAGTGCGCACAAATGCAGTGCGTTGTCTCTTTCGTTTTATTTTCTAGACTTGGTTCAAATGTTTGCTTAAGGCGGAGAAATATCCTGAAAGTAGAACTACAGCAGGGCTACCAAAAAGTTCGAAGTAACCGATAATGTACTATATCCTGTACTCACTCTACGTTAGGGACACATTTCTGCACTAAATAAAACAAGTTCCCCTCCCTATCCCTTCTTATTTCATCTCTTTCTCACTACAGGGAGGTAGTATTTTTCACCTCCGCGAAAATGAAGTTAAAATAAGATATATTTTACAGCAGCGTGTTGTGTTCCAAGAAGGATAAATTTGCAAACACTTCCGGTAATCTGTAAAGTATGACAATTGAAATTTTAGTACTGAGAGAACTTGTACTTTTGCTTATTTAAGGCAACATCTCTAAATTGCTTGTAAAATGTTTTTGTTTCTCTGCCCAAGCTGACATTACAGAACCTGTGGGCAGAACAACACAAACACCCAGTGAAGTTATATTAAGACAGCACAAAATAGCAATANCCCTTTTTCTACTAGTTTTTCTCTATCTAATAGTAAAGAGCAGGGTTCCCATATATCTGTCTCCTTTAGCATTTTCTATTAATGCATGCAGCAATTTTTAATTATTTCCTGTCGAAAGGGTTTTTACGGTATCTATGACGTTTTTCCCTTTTTCTTCTTAGTTGTAGTAGTTTAGCTAAGTGCACTCAGGGAGGTTGTCATGGCCCCAATCGCTGCCATGACAGCCCAATACCTTGCCACCGCGATACATGTCTCCTTGCATGATGTCCTTCCCTTGTAGGCGCATGTGGCCTAGTCCTGAGACGCACTTAGTTCCCATCCCTACCTCAGGCTCTCACCTAACACTCACTTTTAGAGTAGGTTAGAAAAAAAATTGGTACAGCAATGACGGAAATACGCAGATGTCAGTAACGATGTACACAAGTTGCATATAAGCGAATGCACAGAATAGCATGCTGGCTGGAGCACCTTATATGATACTTGCTGTACACTTATATACTTAAACTGTTTCTGTGTCTTACTCAATAGCTACTTTCTAATGTGTAATAATAACCTCTCCGGGCGTATGTTTCCTGGGATTTTGTGTTTGCAGCCACATATGCCGTGGTTTCATTTTGGGCAGAAACTTTCAAATTTATGTGTAATTTACTTACTTTACATTAAAGGAGGGTGGAAATTACCTGTTAATTTTATTAAATGAGTATAGCATCAATAAAACATAACCGATGAGAGTTAAAATAATTTGAATTTATGTAGATAATACTGATTTAGAGGAAAAATAGCCGTGTTTGGAACAAGATTTTGTATTTCAGACTGAAACACAAAATCGTGTTTATAAACATTATCGCGGGCTTTATTATTATTATAGTAGTTTCACAGGAAAAGGTGATGTTTTATACAGCGTTCTTCTACTGGGACAATGACTGTTGGAGTAAGGTACTCCAACGCCAAGACGTGTTGGAAAATTAGGTGACACAAACAATTGAGACTAGGTAATAACACAGTAGGGGTAAAAAGGGGAGTACCTCGAGTAAAACTGTCAGTATTCGGCAAATTTCACCACGTCCCCTAAACGAATGGCCTTAATTCTCTCATTGACAACGTCACGCTCGTGTAGCGAAGACGGCAATTCTGCGATGGCACAAGCCCAGCGTGTAGCGTGATTCGTGACTTAGAACAATATCGTTTTCTATTGTAGAGGCCGAGTGAGGTGGCGCAGTGGTTAACGTTCGGACTCGCATTCGGGAGGACCTGGGTTTCGATTTCCAAGATTCCCCGAAATAAATACAAGCGAATACTGATATGTTTCCCTACTACAGGCCACGGTCGATTCCTACCCTGTTCCTGCTTCACTGAGTACCTTTCTCNAGGCGAATACTGATATCTTTTCCTACTACAGGCCACGGTCGATTCCTACCCTGTTCCTGCTTCACTGAGTACCTTTCTCCGTCTATAAAGACCTCGCTCTCGACGAGATGTTAGGCCATATCTACCTACCTTTCGTAGAGAATGTTCTACGTAAAGTACCTTTGCTTTACTCGTATGCGAATAGGGGAACGTGCGAAATTCGCAATAGATAACAATTGTAATATCCCACAGTACTCCAATAAACCCGTAAGATATTTTTTTGTGAATTTTGCAAGGTTAGTCATGTAACACAGGTACAAATGCACATTTATTTACACCATTGCGCAAGGNATTTTTTTGTGAATTTTGCAAGGTTAGTCATGTAACACAGGTACAAATGCACATTTATTTACACCATTGCGCAAGGTGTTGAGTGGAGCGGTTTGAACGGATCTCAACATCGATGTCTTGAGTGCCGATGAGGGTGGAGCGAGGTGATACAGGAGACATCCGAGAAAAGACGACAACCAGCGGCATCGCTCGTCAATATTACAACGTACGAAAATTCGGGAGGGGCCCCGGTGGGAATCGAACCCGGTTCACCTTGGTGTGGGAGCCGAACGCTCTATCCGCTGCGCCACAGCTGCCTCCACCTGCGCACGAATACCACTCTCGTCGAGTAAAGGCTGCGTTCGTGACGTGAAAGTTTCCCTGTCGACTGGGCCAGTAAGTTGCAGAGACCTGACAGGCGAACAACGTGACATGCTGCTAGCCAGTGACACCATTTTGCTGGCGTGTGCGTCTGANGTTGCAGAGACCTGACAGGCGAACAACGTGACATGCTGCTAGCCAGTGACACCATTTTGCTGGCGTGTGCGTCTGACGTCAGCGGTACTAGCAACTGTTTAACTTCTGTAATTCTAAGAACTCAAAGGCAAGGGGAGCGATATCCAATGTGTTCCTGTCTGCATAGCAGTAATCAGGGAAAAACTAAGTCATAGCGGTGCGTTCACGAGTTTCTGCGGCCTCATATGCTTCCCTTCATGATGCACATCCAAAGGGAAATTTTGCATTAGTATGACGCCCGTTCACATACAGCAAAGGCTTCACAAGACTGCTTCTCCACAGGATAGCAACACGTATATGTGACTCCATGCCTGTCCATACCATCCACTGTACCAAAAATAGACATAATGCAACCTTATGTCTAAAGGTATTTTTTAACTTTACAACATATCCCGAAAAAGAGGCCCATTTGTATTGATGTTGTAATAAATTATGTATATGAAAAATTCTATTGCTAGTTACAAGTTTCATCTCACTAAGATTTCTCATTTTTGGTGCGACAATTTTTACGGCAATGTATGTATTATTTCTGTCTATTACTACTATAGCCTCTTTAATTCCTGCAAACAGCAAACGTGCAATTAAAACTGGTTTTTAAATACCTTGCTTCCTTTTTATCATATCATCACTCAGTTCCTCTATTCGTTTTATATTTATAAACTCTTTGTGCTCTTATTTTGTGCAGGATAAATATTGTAGGACAGATTTCATGCCACCAAAAAACCTTACCCCGTTTGCGCTTTTGGATGGAGATTATAACCGACCCTTTCCTTTCATATCAACTTAAGAAGAAAAGGAAGGCGTTTTAAATGGCATGTCGTATTTAAAAACGGATTACTCTTTTATGTTAAGTAAATTAATTTAGTGTTTAAAATTCTCTATTATGTCCTAGCAAAGAAACGTGAATCCCGTTGCAGGTACAAAATACGCTTCATTAATCAAGTATCCTTTAAAGTGACTGGTAGCTCATTAATTACAAATTTTTAGAGTTTCTCTAGAAGGGCTTTACTACAAACCCAGGTGCTCACTTTATTTTCACTGCTGATTGTTCCGATAAAACTGTTAAAGTAAACCTTTCTGGCATGTATCTTTTTACTACGGTTGATCTAAATTATTTTTAAGTCGACATGTTATTCAGTAGCCCTACTTCCAGCGTTTATGAAAGAGGTTAGCAATTTAACATTTGTGACGAAAACCGTGCATCTGGCGAAAGTCTAGTCATTATTTATGTTTTTTTATTTATTTTTCTGTGCCCGTTTTTGACAGGCGCTTTAAATTGTTTATTGCTTACAGTAACTTAAACGGCAGATAAACTAAACGAAAATATTAAATTGTAATATCAAAACCACAATTTAATTTGTGAAACTGAACAGTCCTTATACACTGAAGAGCCAAAAAAAAACTGGTACACCTGCCTAATATCGTGTAGCGCCCCCGAGCACGCAGAAGTGCCGCAATACGACGTGGCATGGACTCGACTAATGTCTGAAGGTATGCAGGAGGTAATTCACACCACGAATCCTGCAGGGAAGTCCGCAAATCCATAGGAGTGCGAGGCGGTGGAGATATCTTCTGAACAGCACGTTGCAAGGCATCCCACATATGCTCAATAATGTTCATGTCTGGTGATTTAGGTGGCCAATGGAAGTGTCTAAAGTCAGAAGAGTGTTCCTGGAGCCACTTGGTAGCAACTCTCGGCGTGTGGGGTATCGCATTGTCCTGCTGGAATTATCCACGTCCGTCGGAATGCACAATGGACATGAATGGGTGCAGGTGATCGGACAGGATGCTTACGTATCTGTCACCTGTCAGAGTCGTCTCTAGACGTATCAGGGGTCCCATTTCAGGCCAACCGCACACCCCCTATACCATGACACAGCCTCCACCAGCTTGAACAGTCCCCTGTTGACATTTAGGGTCCATGGATTCATGAGGATGTCTCCATACCCGTACACGTCTATCCGTCCGATACAATTGGAAACAAGACTCGTCAGACCAGGCAACGTGTTTCCAGTCATAAACAGTCCAACGGCGGTGTTGGCGGGCCCAGACGAGGCATAAAGCTTTGTGTCGTGCAGTCAACAACGGTACACGAGTGGGTCTTCGGTTCCGAAAGCCCATATAAATGATGGTCCGTTGAATAGTTCACACGCTGGCACTTCTTGATGCCCCAGCATTGAAATCTGCGCCAATTTGAGAAAGGGTTGCAAGTCTGTCGCGTTTAATGATTCTCGTCAGTCGTCGTTTGTGCTGTTCGTTCACGATCTTTTTTCGGCCGCAGTGATGTCGAAGATTTGATGTTTTACCGGATTCCCGATATTCACAGTACACTCGTGAAATGGTCGTACGCGAAAATCCAAATGTTATCGCTACCTCGGAGATGCCATGTCCCATCTCTCGTGCGCCGACTATAACACAACGTTCAAAGTCACTTAAATCTTGATAACCTGCCATTGTTGCAACAGTAACCGATTTAGGAACTTTGCGAGACCATTGTATTCTTATATAGGCTCTGCCGACCGCATCGCGTTACTCTGATTGGTTCCATGCCTCTGTTATTTGCATACGCACGCCTATACCAGTTTTTTTTGGCTCTCCAGTAAATATACTATTAATATATTATACGTATATATAGTACACATACACGCAAATATACACACATATGCTAACATTTATATGCGTTTCTAAATTTTTACTTTTCAATTGCATGCTTATGCAAAAACATTAATTTTTAGTATGGAAAACATTCGGGTGAAGGTACAAGTACTCTTTAGCCTTCCTTAATAATACACTTACATTTGAAAATAGAACAAAAATTTTCCGTCTAATGTGTGGTGTGAATTAATGATCCTTGTAAACCAGGTTGTCGTTTGTTCAAACTATGCCTCGTAATTCGGATATTATTATTACTGCTATAGGGTCCAATATTCATTAAAAACCTGTTTTAAGTTTCACTGAACTCACAAGGAACTAAGCGCTGCCGGCTTCAAGAATCATTACTCTTCTGTCGTCTGTCACAGTTTGCCAACAGCAATAGACCAACCTATTTTTGTATGTGTGATAGGTATCATTAAGTAGCGAAGTTTAAGAAAATTGGTTAGAAAATATGAAATCCGTTACCAGGTGGTTAGCAGAATGCATAAAGCAAATTAGCATCATAAAAATGTTTATATAAGTAAAGTATCACATTTCTTTAGATGTGGGAAGGTTCTTCTTTTTTAGCATTAAACCTTATATAACTATTGTTTGCAAGCCTAATTATGAGAATTAAAATTTGCAACTAACCAACATTACTAAAAAAGTATATTACAAAAAACGATTTCAAGTATATTTAGGCCATTACTAACTTGTTTCCGTATCCAGACATTCATGCAAATCACGAAGTCTAATGGAAATAATATATTTACTATAAAGTTTATTTTTGATAACTATCAGCGCTGCAGTATAGTAATATTTTTTAATTGGATACATTGTTACTAAATTTTGCTTTTTGTAACAGTATATCAATTTTGTAGGGAAGGAGAAGGAGTGTACATTGCAACCAAACAAAAAAATGTCACTCCAGCAGAAGAAGAAAAGTATGAGTCGTACACATTAAAAAATATGTCAACTGACAACAGCCTCATCACAAAATCTCAAATCAATGCACGCGCNCCACCGCGATACATGTCTCCTTGCATGATGTCCTTCCCTTGTAGGCGCATGTGGCCTAGTCCTGAGACGCACTTAGCTCCCATCCCTACCTCAGGCTCTCACCTAACACTCACTTTTAGAGTAGGTTAGAAAAAAAATTGGTACAGCAATGACGGAAATACGCAGATGTCAGAAACGATGTACACAAGTTGCATATAAGCGAATGCACAGAATAGCATGCTGGCTGGAGCACCTTATATGATACTTGCTGTACACTTATATACTTAAACTGTTTCTGTGTCTTACTCAATAGCTACTTTCTAATGTGTAATAATAACCTCTCCGGGCGTATGTTTCCTGGGATTTTGTGTTTGCAGCCACATATGCCGTGGTTTCATTTTGGGCAGAAACTTTAAAATTTATGTGTAATTTACTTACTTTACATTAAAGGAGGGTGTAAATTACCTGTTAATTTTATTAAATGAGTATAGCATCAATAAAACACAACCGATGAGAGTTAAAATAATTTGAATTTATGTAGATAATACTGATTTAGAGGAAAAATAGCCGTGTTTGGAACAAGATCTTGTATTTCAGACTGAAACACAAGATCGTGTTTATAAACATTATCGCGGGCTTTATTATTATAGTAGTTTCACAGGAAAAGGTGATGTGTTATACAGCGTTCTTCTACTGGGACAATGACTGTTGGAGTAAGGTACTCCAACGCCAAGACGTGTTGGAAAATTAGGTGACACAAACAATTGAGACTAGGTAATAACACAGTAGGGGTAAAAAGGGGAGTACCTCGAGTAAAACTGTCAGTATTCGGCAAATTTCACCACGTCCCCTACACGAATGGCCTTAATTCTCTAATTGACAACGTCACGCTCGTGTAGCGAAGACGGCAATTCTGCGATGGCACAAGCCCAGTCTGTAGCGTGATTCGCGACTTAGAACAATATCGTTTTCTATTGTAGAGGCCGAGTGAAGTGGCGCAGTGGTTAACGTTCGGACTCGCATTCGGGAGGACCTGGGTTTCGATTTCCAAGATTCCCCGAAATAAATACAAGCGAATACTGATATGTTTCCCTACTACAGGCCACGGTCGATTCCTACCCTGTTCCTGCTTCACTGAGTACCTTTCTCCGTCTATAAAGACCTCGCTGTCGACGAGACGTTAAGCCACTATCTACCTACCTTTTGTAGAGAATGTTCTACGTACAGTAGCTTTGCTTTACTCGTATGCGAATAGGGGAACGTGCGAAATTCGCAACAGGTAACAATTGTAATATCCCACAGTACTCCAATAAACCCGTAAGATATTTTTTTTGTGAATTTTGCAAGGTTAGTCATGTAACACAGGTACAAATGCACATTTATTTACACCATTGCGCAAGGTGTTGAGTGGAGCGGTTTGAACGGATCTCAACATCGATGTCTTGAGTGCCGATGAGGGTGGAGCGAGGTGATACAGGAGACATCCGAGAAAAGACGACAACCAGCGGCATCGCTCGTCAATATTACAACGTACGAAAATTCGGGAGGGGCCCCGGTGGGAATCGAACCCGGTTCACCTTGGTGTGGGAGCCGAACGCTCTATCCGCTGCGCCACAGCGGCCTCCACCTGCGCACGAATACCACTCTCGTCGAGTAAAGGCTGCGTTCGTGACGTGAAAGTTTCCCTGTCGACTGGGCCAGTAAGTTGCAGAGACCTGACAGGCGAACAACGTGACATGCTGCTAGCCAGTGACACCATTTTGCTGGCGTGTGCGTCTGAAGTCAGCGGTACTAGCAACTGTTTAACTTCTGTAATTCTAAGAACTCAAAGGCAAGGGGAGCGATATCCTATGTGTTCCTGTCTGCATAGCAGTAATCAGGGAAAAACTAAGTCATAGCGGTGCGTTCACGAGTTTCTGCGGCCTCATATGCTTCCCTTCATGATGCACATCCAAAGGGAAATTTTGCATTAGTATGACGCCCGTTCACATACAGCAAAGGCTTCAAATGACTACTTCTCCACAGGATAGCAACACGTATATGTGACTCCATGCCTATCCATACCATCCACGGTACCAAAAATAGACATAATGCAACCTTATGTCTAAAGGTATTTTTTAACTTTACAACATATCCCGAAAAAGAGGCCCATTTGTATTGATGTTGTAATAAATTATGTATATGAAAAATTCTATTGCTAGTTACAAGTTTCAACTCACTAAGATTTCTCATTTTTGGTGCGACAATTTTTACGGCAATGTATGTATTATTTCTGTCTGTTACTACTATAGCCTCTTTAATTCCTGCAAACAGCAAACGTGCAATTAAAACTGGTTTTTAAATACCTTGCTTCCTTTTTATCATATCATCACTCAGTTCCTCTATTCGTTTTATATTTATAAACTCTTTGTGCTCTTATTTTGTGCAGGAGAAATATTGTAGGACAGATTTCATGCCACCAAAAAACCATACCCCGTTTGCGCTTTTGGATGGAGATTATAACCGACCCTTTCCTTCATATCAACTTAAGAAGATAAGGAAGGCGTTTTAAATGGCATGTCGTATTTAAAAACGGATTACTCTTTTATGTTAAGTAAATGAATTTAGTGTTTAAAATTCTCTATTATGTCCTAGCAAAGAAACGTGAATCCCGTTGCAGGTACAAAATACGCTTCATTAATCAAGTATCCTTTAAAGTGACTGGTAGCTCATTAATTACACATTTTTAGAGTTTCTCTAGAAGGGCTTTATTTTCACTGCTGATTGTTCCGATAAAACTGTTAAAATAAACCTTTCTGGCATGTATCTTTTTACTACGGTTGATCTAAATTATTTTTAAGTCGACATGTTATTCAGTAGCCCTACTTCCAGCGTTTATGAAAGAGGTTAGCAATTTAACATTTGTGACGAAAACCGTGCATCTGGCGAAAGTCTAGGCATTACTTATGTTTTTTTATTTATTTTTCTGTGCCCGTTTTTGACAGGCGCTTTAAATTGTTTATTGCTTACAGTAACTTANCTTATGTTTTTTTATTTATTTTTCTGTGCCCGTTTTTGACAGGCGCTTTAAATTGTTTATTGCTTACAGTAACTTAAACGGCAGATAAACTAAACGAAAATATTAAATTGTAATATCAAAACCACAATTTAATTTGTGAAACTGAACAGTCCTTATACACTGAAGAGCCAAAAAAAAACTGGTACACCTGCCTAATATCGTGTAGCGCCCCCGAGCACGCAGAAGTGCCGCAATACGACGTGGCATGGACTCGACTAATGTCTGAAGGTATGCAGGAGGTAATTCACACCACGAATCCTGCAGGGAAGTCCGCAAATCCATAGGAGTGCGAGGCGGTGGAGATATCTTCTGAACAGCACGTTGCAAGGCATCCCACATATGCTCAATAATGTTCATGTCTGGTGATTTAGGTGGCCAATGGAAGTGTCTAAAGTCAGAAGAGTGTTCCTGGAGCCACTTGGTAGCAACTCTCGGCGTGTGGGGTATCGCATTGTCCTGCTGGAATTATCCACGTCCGTCGGAATGCACAATGGACATGAATGGGTGCAGGTGATCGGACAGGATGCTTACGTATCTGTCACCTGTCAGAGTCGTCTCTAGACGTATCAGGGGTCCCATTTCAGGCCAACCGCACACCCCCTATACCATGACACAGCCTCCACCAGCTTGAACAGTCCCCTGTTGACATTTAGGGTCCATGGATTCATGAGGATGTCTCCATACCCGTACACGTCTATCCGTCCGATACAATTGGAAACGAGACTCGTCAGACCAGGCAACGTGTTTCCAGTCATAAACAGTCCAACGGCGGTGTTGGCGGGCCCAGACGAGGCATAAAGCTTTGTGTCGTGCAGTCAACAACGGTACACGAGTGGGCCTTCGGTTCCGAAAGCCCATATAAATGATGGTCCGTTGAATAGTTCACACGCTGGCACTTCTTGATGCCCCAGCATTGAAATCTGCGCCAATTTCAGAAAGGGTTGCAAGTCTGTCGCGTTTAATGATTCTCGTCAGTCGTCGTTTGTGCTGTTCGTTCACGATCTTTTTTCGGCCGCAGTGATGTCGAAGATTTGATGTTTTACCGGATTCCCGATATTCACAATACACTCGTGAAATGGTCGTACGCGAAAATCCAAATGTTATCGCTACCTCGGAGATGCCATGTCCCATCTCTCGTGCGCCGACTATAACACAACGTTCAAAGTCACTTAAATCTTGATAACCTGCCATTGTTGCAACAGTAACCGATTTAGGAACTTTGCGAGACCATTGTATTCTTATATATGCTCTGCCGACCGCATCGCGTTACTCTGATTGGTTCCATGCCTCTGTTATTTGCATACGCACGCCTATACCAGTTTTTTTTTGGCTCTCCAGTAAATATACTATTAATATATTATACGTATATATAGTACACATACACGCAAATATACACACATATGCTAACATTTATATGCGTTTCTAAATTTTTACTTTTCAATTGCATGCTTATGCAAAAACATTAATTTTTAGTATGGAAAACATTCGGGTGAAGGTACAAGTACTCTTTAGCCTTCCTTAATAATACACTTACATTTGAAAATAGAACAAAAATTTTCCGTCTAATGTGTGGTGTGAATTAATGATCCTTGTAAACCAGGTTGTCGTTTGTTCAAACTATGCCTCGTAATTCGGATATTATTATTACTGCTATAGGGTCCAATATTCATTAAAAACCTGTTTTAAGTTTCACTGAACTCACAAGGAACTAAGCGCTGCCGGCTTCAAGAATCATTACTCTTCTGTCGTCTGTCACAGTTTGCCAACAGCAATAGACCAACCTATTTTTGTATGTGTGATAGGTATCATTAAGTAGCGAAGTTTAAGAAAATTTTTAATAAAATATGAAATCCGTTACCAGGTGGTTAGCAGAATGCATAAAGCAAATTAGCATCATAAAAATGTTTATATAAGTAAAGTATCACATTTCTTCAGATGTGGGAAGGTTCTTCTTTTTTAGCATTAAACCTTATATAACTATTGTTTGCAAACCTAATTATGAGAATTATAATTTGCAACTAACCAACATTACTAAAAAAGTATATTACAAAAAACGATTTCAAGTATATTTAGGCCATTACTAACTTGTTTCCGTATCCAGACATTCATGCAAATCACGAAGCCTAATGGAAATAATATATTTACTATAAAGTTTATTTTTGATAACTATCAGCGCTGCGGTATAGTAATATTTTTTAATTGGATACATTGTTACTAAATTTTGCTTTTTGTAACAGTATATCAATTTTGTAGGGAAGGAGAAGGAGTGTACATTGCAACCAAACAAAAAAATGTCACTCCAGCAGAAGAAGAAAGGTATGAGTCGTACACATTAAAAAATATGTCAACTGACAACAGCCTCATCACAAAATCTCAAATCAATGCACGCGCCCCACATTTGTTTTCTGGAGACGTTCCAGTGCTCTAGATTTTACACCGAGTTAGACTTAATAAAAGTCTCCGCACGTAAACACTTGGCAAAGGAATTAAATCGTCCAGCTCCCCCCTCCCCCCTTATCGAACACAGAAGTAACTTTCGCATCCAAGTGTCGACTAGTGCACTCTCGTAAAACACTCGCGCACGAAGTAAGTGTGCACTCTTTCCGCTCACAGGCTTGTCACACTTTAAGTCTGCGATCATCTTAAGCAGTAAAAGTTCATTCGGNTGTGTGCACTCTTTCCGCTCACAGGCTTGTCACACTTTAAGTCTGCGATCATCTTAAGCAGTAAAAGTTCATTCGGTACCCGGTTAGCCAAACAATCGTAGCAAGATAATTTTCTCTGTGACAGGGAAAAAAAGGGATAAAATATTTTCCCCAAATTTTCTCCAGTAAACCGTTAATTATATTTGAAGTTATATTTTGAGACGTTCGTCGCACAGTTATGAGTATAAAGGCTATATGCACCCAAGTTACAATTATATGCAAGCCATTTAATTACTATATATTGCAGAATCAGTGTTCGTTTATTATGCGTCATTCCTGCAGTTTGATAAACGCTATTAAAAGTTCAGATTCTTTGCTTATTGGGCGTACCACCTTAGCGATCGAAATCGTCGAGACACTCTCACCAAACAAAATTTTAATCTCCAAATAAAGAGACATTCAAAACATATCCGGTTTTAACTAGCAAGCAATAATAAAATAGAAAAAAAATGTTTATAAATTTTACTTGGTTGTTTTTCGCAATCAAAGTAATGACTTTTAATGTGTGAAAAACACGCCACAGGCGTACAAAGGTTCACAGGAGAAAAAGAACCTATCTTAGAATTAATTTAAAAATCTATATTAGATGAATTTCGGACGCCATCTCAACCCGCATTATGTGTATCGGTTGACCACGCCCTGAAAGATTTATTTCAGCCTACTAAACGTTCTTAAACGTATACAAGTGTTATAGACTGTTCACGGTTAATTGAGCTCATTTGAAAATCCCGCTTAGAATATGCTTTTCTTTCTCCAATTTGTATTTTCCTCCACACACAAGTATAATTAACAATAGAATGGGCATTAATGCTTTATTCACGCGCCATCCAAGAGAAAACGTGTAATTTTTTAGAATGTAAATATGTCACTAATTAAACATTTTGGAAAGCCCTGCAAAAGATCTAATTTTATCCACAGTTTGTATCATTCCGCCATACGTAAGATTAACATAGTCATTGGACTAGTGACTTTATTCGTGTGCCAGTAAAGTACAAACTTTAAAACTCTTAAGAATGTAAAGGGCTTTAATAATATACAATTTCTTTCTCTAGTGTGTATAGAGGATAAAAAAAGAGAAACTTAATTTTCCATACTTTTAAATATTATACTCGCATATCAATAAGACTTGGAACTAGTTTTTCTTAATTCGCTACCAACTTAACTGGGAGCCTACATGCCAGTGTGTATGTACGTAGTTAATGGGCAGTAATTTATTTCAAAGGTTGATTTCAAAATCGCTTACTTTACCGTGAACAGCCTTTACATTATTTCATCGACAATTAAACCTTGTTTCAATAAACCACTGTTCCATGCCTGTTCAAGACAACGACGTGTGGTATAGTCGGTCTCACGAAGGTGTGAACTTGTTTGTCATTACTGAAAGTATAGGCTTTTCACGGTAAACTAAGTAATTTTGAAACCGACCTTTGAAAAATGTCATTGCCACTACCTGCATATGATTGAACGGGCACACTTGATTCGCAAGGCCCCAGTGAAGTTGGCAGGGACGGATTGAAAGTAGTTCCATGTCTTAACGTTCAATTAAAGGTGTCAGGTAGACATCTGCGAATACCGAAATTATTTCTGCTTTTTAATGTGTGTAAGTGTAAGAAAGAACAAATTAACTTAAATATTTACATTAATAACATTTTCAGTTTCATTGGACCGACGTATGAACGAAGTGACCACGCCCACGGCAATGTTAAATTGACATACAGCGGAAGGATACACAGTTTGCTTACAAGTAGATCTTCCACATGACTTTCAAAAAAGTTCGATTTACCGTGAACAGCCTATAGACTCGTGTGCAGTTATTTCCATGACCAAATATTTCCTGTTGACACACCAGGAAGGTTGACGGTCAGTGGAGCGTGTTAATGAAGATACGTATTATCTGCGGCGTGTGGGACACACCGCTGTATCCACGGAGGCAGCTGTGAACAGGACTGGCTCCAGAACTGTCAGAGAGAAGCGAACACGCAGCGAGGCAGACTGTTTGCAGGGCGCCGGCGTAGCTGGGGGGTCGGCTGCTCGTCTGATGGGAACGGACTGCGAGAAGTGTGAAGACAGCGACACGAAGTGGCTGTACAGTTGACAGCTGCTGGCGGGGTGCTCTCAGAGTGATCGAATGCGAAGTTTACTCAGGATCACGTGATTTCAGCCGACGTGCCTGATTCGCGGTGACTTCGTGAATGATGCGCAGTGGCCATTTCGTGAAACTCCCCACCCCGAAGAAAAGAATGGGTAAAATACTGTTCATCTACATGAATACCTTTACTTTCTTGCCATTGGGCGAGATTTGTAAAAATTTCAATGTGGTCCAGTTGTGCGGCGTGTAAAATTGTACGAGGGGAGAGAAGAAATTTCTAACAATGGATAGTCCCGGAAATGCTAGTATATGCGTGATTTGGCTCCTGGATCACCGAGATGAAAGATGAAAGACGAAAAAAGTTTCTGGCCAATATGGCCTTGTTAAGAGGGAACTTTTGGACCCTAGTCGAGTTTTGGAACATTTGGGTGTGGCCTATTAGGAGTCAATACAAGTTTAATTGGTTTTATCTCATTAATACTTAGTAAAACCTGGTGAGACTGTAAAATTTTCAAATTGCAAATTAGTGTTTGATGCTAGCGTGATTATTGCGGTAAGAAAATGTTGCGGATTGTAATTGCAGGTGATAGATTATGTGGTTGTTTGCGGAGGTTTAGTATTCGTTAAAGAGCAAAAAAGAAGGTCATGTTTGAATGTGTGTTTGCTAAAATGGGTGGCTGGATGGAGAAAAATTACAAAATTTAATTAATGCTACTCATTTTGGTGGAGGGGGGAGGGAGGGGATTTCAAGCTGTATATACTGCAAGAAAATATGCCAGGTAATTCTCAATTTTACCAGTAAACTTTGGGAGGTGATGAGCGGCGAAAAAATATGTCGATAACATACATGATACTTGTGGCCTAACACTATTTCCTGGGACGTACACCCTCATTTATGTTTTAACTAGCTAACCCTTCCACGCGTTGCTGTGGCATAAAATATTTTGGTTATATTTATTTCTGTGAAATTAATTGAAAGAAGTATATAAATATATTCAAAATCTTTATTATTGAAGTACTTGTTTTTATACAATGTTTTTAGTTTTACCATCTTCTGCGCGTATGAATAAGTTGTGTGGTTTTCCTACTCTAGAACACGACACATATGATTGGCCATGCGAAAAACATTCTGTTTCTTAATCTATTCCGCACATTTGCAATGACTGCCCTTGAGCTTTATTTATTGTCATTGCAAATGCCAATCTGACTGGAAACAGTGTTCTTTTAAATTGAAAGGGAATTTCTGATGGAATAAATGCAAATCTGGGAAGAAGCACATCTTCTCCTATGAAAGTACCTTTCAAGATGGTAGCTTCTATAGTGTTGCCCATCATTTTTTTTTATTGCAAGGCGTGTGCCGTTGCAAAGTTTTGGTGGATTGATGTTACGAAGTAAAAGGACTGGCACTCCTATTTTCAATTTTAATATATGTGGAGGCAATCCTGGAACATCATTCGAATTTAGACATTCTGGCGGATAATTTACCGCTTCATTTTCGTGTAATGTTACATCCACAGGTTTGTATGTGACATGTTCACTTTTCGATAAGTATTGAGATATATATTCGTATCGATATATCGAGCATTGACGTACTTATAAGTATCGATATATACCATTATATCTATAAGTATCTATATATCGATATATCGTTATATATATAAGAATCGCCTTATCGTTTTTATATAGATAGTAAGATCTGTTGCTAGATTGCGACTTTGCATTGTTTACATTGCATTGTTGACGTTGCATTGTTTACTAATGTGCTTCCTGACGCAAAAGCATGGTAAAAATGAACTTTTTGCAGATTTTAGTATATTTGTAGGTAATACAGATAAAANTGCTTCCTGACGCAAAAGCATGGTAAAAATGAACTTTTTGCAGATTTTAGTATATTTGTAGGTAATACAGATAAAAAAAGAAAGGTGTACAAACACTCGTGGGAACCAAAGAAATGTTTATAAAAACCGAATGAAAATCGGTTGATTTTTTCGGAAGTTACACGCGTCCGAACAAACAAACGGACACAAGGTTTATTTATATTTATATATATATTTATATATATATATATACACCTACAATACGTTTTGTTTCATCTATAAATATATATATATATATACATATGAATCAAAACGTATTGTAGGTGGGACGATGCGAGTATGTATTACATGTTATTTTATGAGGTGATTCAGGTATGCAATGATTTACTACTGACAGCAACNGGGACGATGCGAGTATGTATTACATGTTATTTTATGAGGTGATTCAGGTATGCAATGATTTACTACTGACAGCAACACCAGCACGATGTAATAATAAACTATGGATACAACTATGTTTGTGCTGTAAAATAGGTGTTCGTTATATATCACTGCAGATGTGTACACTGATAATAGTTCTGCATGCCGGAGGCAACAAAAACGCATCTTCGTACTAACGCTCTTGGCCAGGCCGTTTACGAGATAACAGCACGCTAATTTGAAGGGGTGCGTCGGAAAGCCTGCTTATTCCCACACATCCCTTTCATTTTGTTTGCCCTTATCTCGAGTGGAGAAATTTGAGTGACGGGATTTGGGAAGCTCTTAACTTCAAGGTCTCTTGAGAGGCTGTAATCTCGTAAACGGTCTGGCCAAGGATGTTACAATGTAACAGACTTTTTATTGCCTTCGACGTGCAGATCCACAATCAGTGTACACCTGTGCAGCAATTGATTACAAACACCTATTTTACCACACAAACAGAGTGGTAGACATATCCCTTTAATTTATTATGACGGGCGTTTCTGTCGTTATAGGTTTATTACGGTAAAATGACAACATTGTGTATTCTTCCTCCATATGAAAAATAAACATTGCTTTCCACCTTATCCATCCGTCAGTAAAGGGAAACTGTTACATTATTGTAAAAATTAATATTTTACAAATTTTTTCCTTTCATTCTCTAAATGCACTGAAAACTCAGAAAGAAAAATAAATCATCGTAGTATTGACAAATGTTTACCAAACACGTTTACTTCAACGTTAAGACATGGAACTACTTTCTCTCCATCATTACCAACTTTACTGAGCGTATGCCACTAAAATGTATGCCCGTTAAAAATACACGCAGGTGCATAGGGACAAAGACATTTTTCAAGGGCTGATTTCAAAAGCGCTGACCTTATCGTGGACAGCCTTCAGTAAATACATAGTTGCATACTTGCATAACCTCATAATATAACACAGAAAGTAGATCTGCATCGTCCCAACTTAAATAAATTTTCATTAAATTGTAAATAACACCCATCAATGTGACATTTGTATGAGTGTATACCGCCCAAAGGAATAGTGTTTGGTCAAAAGTCGTATTGTTTTAAACATATCTCGTCGTTGGGAATCACCTACCAGTTTCTGGTATAGTTGAGAATCGCACTGTCTTTATGTGTTAAAGGTGTCCCAGACTCATTTAATAGTCCTAACTTCTAAGGTAAACGGGGCCGCGGTGGATGATAGTTTAGCCTGTTCACCTCCCACCAAGGCGAAATGGTTTCAGTCACCGGCCGGGTCACTCCGGATTTTCGCCCGTGGGAATCGTGCCGGACGATGCCGTTGGTCGGCGGGTTTTTTCGGGGATCTCCCGTTTCCCCCGTCCTTTCATTCCGGCGCTGCTACATACTCATCTCAATCACGCTCATCGGCACTCAAGACCTCGCTGTTAGGAGCCGCCCAAATATCTTCACATTCTAAGGTAAACAATACACAACCGATTAATTCGGCCACGAGCTAAGTGTTACCATGTCGTAATGATCAAAATTGATTAAGTCCTTCCGAAAACTTGTGTATAGAAAGTGAAATTAAGTAACCTTAAAAGTTTTTAACAAATTCAATACATAACTTTTAAGCCAATAATTTAATGTAGAATGTAATTAGCAGGCACTATGCAATAACCTGAATAATATACATAATTCAACAAGGAGAGTGTGGATTTCAGAACGGACGCGTCAGCATTGCCATGGGAATCACGAAGATTTCACTAGAGAGATCCCTTACGTAATACAGCATACAGATATTCAAGAGTATGAAACATTCACGATTACTTCCAACTTTTATGATGCCATGCTAAAGTTTTACTTCCAGGATATTTTTCCGCCTTATGAAAACGACGCAAGTCTAGAAAATTATACCAGAGGGACAGCACACCGCATTCGTGAACATACACTTTTATTATATTTTCATGAGAACTATTTCCTACTATGCATTACCAACACACACATTTTCTCCCTATATTTATTCAAATTAATTACAAATCCAATATTATAATTTATAGATAAAATATTAGTAAAAGCTCAGTTTAATCAAAAAGGCGATACTTTTAAGTTAATTTAATTAAAAACGTGTATGATATATGACTTATTTATGAAACAAAATTAAAACACGCCATACATGGGGTGATTTTTCAAAGGTTTGGTTCAAACGTGTGAAGAAACCGCAGATTGACTACAGCTGTTATTGTTATTATAGTAGTCATAAATGAATACTATAAATAACAGGTTTCCAGTTGCAGTAAAAATAAGAAAACAGCATACATTATCACTAGCAGAATGTATTTTCCCCGTGATAAAGTTTCTCGTTCCCGCCGATGGTTTTCCAGTCAGCTTGCACGCAGTATTTCACAACTTGCTTTACAATATGACTTTTGATTAAAATGTGTTGCGAATGCATTTTTCTTTTCTTTATTCCCACCGAAAGGAATTTTTTTCCCATCCCCCATTTTCCTCTTATTTTCCAGGCGGGCATTTGTTGTCGCGGCGGAGACAACCCCCAGCCCACCGGCGTGGTTGGGGGAGGGGGGAGGACGTAATGCAGAACAATGGCTCGCACCTTGAAGATCTCATCCGTTTGGCTTTGCGGCTGCGACTCCAGCAAAGCATTTTCTCCTCCCCCATCCACAACCCCCCTCTCCCCTCTAGAGCACACTCTCCTATCACGGCCGGTCTTCCAGTTTCTGGGGCGGTCGTTTGGTTTCTGCATGGTGGAGTGAGATGTCGTTAAGAGGAGGGAGTGTTCCTACGCAGGGAGCGGGAGGGGGGGGGGGGGTATTTAAGGAGATTCTTGGGCAGGTAAACCCCCCTTCTCCAACCCCTTCTCAACAACATTCCCCAAGGGCCTACCCGTTCCCTCCGCTGACTAATAAATGACGCAGTATTTCATGAGGAAGTGACACTGCATTTGCATAAAATAATGGGGCTGATGTTGACTAGCACCTGATGCCATGCGTAAAGAAAGCGTTAGGGGGAAGAAATATTTTCTTCCTGACGCGAGGGGNGATGTTGACTAGCACCTGATGCCATGCGTAAAGAAAGCGTTAGGGGGAAGAAATATTTTCTTCCTGACGCGAGGGGGAAAAAAAAATCTTTTGCGCGGAGGACTTTTTAGGTTTTATGTAGTAAGAGGGACGAATCTCTAAGACTTCCAAACTCAGAGATTTCTGGTCTTTGCTCGTAACCAAAAGTTAAAATGTCGATTTATTATTATTTTTTTAGTCCACGGAGCTACATTTTTCGTGACTACAATTGTAAAATTCAATAAAACAGAAGTTGTTTGTGTATCGAAACTCGATACTTATTGTCACCGCAGTGGAGCTAAGATACGCCCTGATTCAATGAAAAAGTGAGGAAAAAGATTTTAAATTTTTTTAAAGCAGTAGTTATACAGACGAAAACTAATGTTATGAACTGGAAGGTTTAACACTTAGAGAACACATACACTTTCCTGTTCTTGTTAGCAAAACCCACCAGTGTATCGCTCAAACCTAGAGAAACAAGTTATCGAAAGTGCCTCTCCGTTTTTTGTTATGGTAGAATCAGATATTCACTGTAAGAGAACCAAACTTGTATTATTTTATACATGTGCCAAGAATGTTTAACGAACAGTTTAATTAGTGTTTTAAAATTTACTAAGAATTAATTTTTATAAATACACTTGCGAACAATTTTTTTGGATGCGCATGTGCAAAAATTTATAAAAAAATTTTCTTACATCAGAGTTATGTAATAATATTAATCGTCCTGCTTGACAGATTTTTTGCACAGTATTAATAAGAGAAAGTACCTTAATAACGATAGGAAAAATCATTTTGCTCTTCAGTAAATTAATTTTTAAAGGAGTATACTGTAGCAAAATATTTTATAGTGTTTTTTTTATTTATACAATTTCGTCTCAAGTAATATTTTAATAATATTTTCTTGAAAATCAATGTAGATTCTGTAGCAGTTTGCAATGACTTCTGCACATTTAGTGCTGGTATATTGTTATTCACAGCGATGTAAAGCAACCCCTAATAAGCGAGACGTAGCAGTGATAAGTATTCCTTTATTTCAGGGTAGAAACCACATATCGCAGCTCAGTAATTTTAGTGGCCAAGTAAACAGATCTAGTGTAACGGATCAGAAAAATAGATAAGAAACTCTATGCTTTGAAACATAACAACACTGAAAAAAATGAAGCTATTTCTCATTTAACAAAATAAAATCTGATCCTCATGCAGTAATTCCGAGCAAAGAAAGTTGCGTTTGTGCAGAAATAGTTTTACACAAATTTTAACTCTCTTAAGAGGAAATTACAACTTCTATGTGCCTTGCTATTTGCTTGTAAATATGATCCTGTTGTATGGCAGCCATAACAAATACACGAACCATGCATTGATGATTGTTAACGAATTAAATTTTTGCAACATGAATAACATACTGATGAATTGTACTTACCCGATTTTCTGGAAAACGGTGAACTGCGTATAACCATAACAAAACGTGACTCTTTGTATCGTATTTTATTTCACTGATGAACTCGGCAGTAACTGGTCTGACTTTCCGAGTTTGCACGACACTATCTGTGTATTTTTCCCATTGTTCTGAGATTTTCTGTTCTAATTACGTCTGTGTTTTAGGTACCGTAAACCGGGGCTGCTTCGCAGCTGCAGGGGTAACTTTACACCGCTCAAAATTTTGTTTTAGCGTAACTTGACAAAGAAATAGAGGACTATAGCTTGATATTTTTAAATTTTGAATGTTTCCTACCCCGGTAATGTTTACTACCATTTCACCAAATCGCACCTAAACAAATATTTTGAGTGGTGCAATGTTACCTCAGAAGGTGCAGATTAGCCCCGGTTTACGGTATACACAATAAGGTGGCAGTATTTTACTGATGACATCTGAGCATCCACTTTGCGTACAGACGAAGCTAGTATAATTACTTTGCTGAACATCCACACTGGGGCAAGTAAAATTTTAAGATAAAAATACGGTTTACTAAAAAAGAAAAAAAAATTGTAATTTGTATCTTGGTTATACCATTATATATAACGCGTATAACCGCATTAAAATATTTATTCANGCAGTAGTTATACAGACGAAAACTAATGTTATGAACTGGAAGGTTTAACACTTAGAGAACACATACACTTTCCTGTCCTTGTTAGCAAAACCCACCAGTGTATCGCTCAAACCTAGAGAAACAAGTTATCAAAAGTGCCTCTCCTTTTTTTGTTATGGTAGAATCAGATATTCACTGTAAGAGAACCAAACTTGTATTATTTTATACATGTGCCAAGAATGTTTAACGAACAGTTTAATTAGTGTTTTAAAATTTACTAAGAATTAATTTTTATAAATACACTTGCGAACAATTTTTTTAAATGCGCATGTGCACAAATTTATAAAAAAAATTTCTTACATCAGAGTTATGTAATAATATTAATCGTCCTGCTTGACAGATTTTTTGCACAGTATTAATAAGAGAAAGTACCTTAATAACGATTGGAAAAAAATCATTTTGCTCTTCAGTAAATTAATTTTTAAAGGAGTATACTGCAGCAAAATATTTTATAGTGTTTTTTTATTTATAAAATTTCGTCTCAAGTAATATTTTAATAATATTTTCTTGAAAATCAATGTAGATTCTGTAGCAGTTTGCAATGACTTCTGCACATTTAGTGCTGGTATATTGTTATTCACAGCGATGTAAAGCAACCCCTAATAAGCGAGACGTAGCAGTGATAAGTATTCCTTTATTTCAGGGTAGAAACCACATATCGCAGCTCAGTAATTTTAGTGGCCAAGTAAACAGATCTAGTGTAACGGATCAGAAAAATAGATAAGAAACTCTATGCTTTGAAACATAACAACACTGAAAAAAATGAAGCTATTTCTCATTTAACAAAATAAAATCTGATCCTCATGCAGTAATTCCGAGCAAAGAAAGTTGCGTTTGTGCAGAAATAGTTTTACACAAATTTTAACTCTCTTAAGAGGAAATTACAACTTCTATGTGCCTTGCTATTTGCTTGTAAATATGATCCTGTTGTATGGCAGCCATAACAAATACACGATCCATGCATTGATGATTGTTAACGAATAAAATTTTTGCAACATGAATAACATACTGATGAATTGTACTTACCCGATTTTCTGGAAAACGGTGAACTGCGTATAACCATAACAAAACGTGACTCTTTGTATCGTATTTTATTTCACTGATGAACTCGGCAGTAACTGGTCTGACTTTCCGAGTTTGCACGACACTATCTGTGTATTTTTCCCATTGTTCTGAGATTTTCTGTTCTAATTACGTCTGTGTTTTAGGTACCGTAAACCGGGGCTGCTTCGCAGCTGCAGGGGTAACTTTACACCGCTCAAAATTTTGTTTTAGCGTAACTTGACAAAGAAATAGAGGACTATAGCTTGATATTTTTAAATTTTGAATGTTTCCTACCCCGGTAATGTTTACTACCATTTCACCAAATCGCACCTAAACAAATATTTTGAGTGGTGCAATGTTACCTCTGAAGGTGCAGATTAGCCCCGGTTTACGGTATACACAATAAGGTGGCAGTATTTTACTGATGACATCTGAGCATCCACTTTGCGTACAGACGAAGCTAGTATAATTACTTTGCTGAACATCCACACTGGGGCAAGTAAAATTTTAAGATAAAAATACGTTTTACTAAAAAAGAAAAAAAAAATTGTAATTTGTATCTTGGTTATACCATTATATATAACGCGTATAACCGCATTAAAATATTTATTCAGTCACATAATCGGGTAACATTGCTGAAGATGCCTCCTAATTAGAAAAATTATACCCTTCCAAAGTTAAAATATTTATGGAATTTGCACTCTAATCTCTGT
Organism: Clitarchus hookeri; assembly: GCA_002778355.1. Taxonomy (NCBI): domain Eukaryota; kingdom Metazoa; phylum Arthropoda; class Insecta; order Phasmatodea; family Phasmatidae; genus Clitarchus; species Clitarchus hookeri. The sequence continues at coordinate 159,282 of NQII01004071.1, read as the reverse complement.
TTCATCTAGCTTCGTTTCAGTGTTCTGTAGATTATATACGGAAGTAAACGACATCATAATACGTAAATAGTTGCAAACAATAATTTTGACCAACTGGAACGTGTGCATTTAAAGCGCCATGTGTGAAGATGCTGCCTTGGGTTAGTGACTTCCAATTAATAAAAAAAGCTTTCTATTCGCGTCCTCGCCCACGTGAACCGCATTAAACCGCTATTAATTTCCTTTCCCGAAGTCCCGTTTTCTACTCCACACTCGTCAAGAGCTGGGCTTGCCAGTTGATAGGTAAGCTTACTTAGTAGCAGGCCGCGTGGGAAGCAGTCCTCCATCACGTTTATCCGTGACANCGTGGGAAGCAGTCCTCCATCACGTTTATCCGTGACACCTTAGCGACTGTCCTTGGACCTCACTTTTAGTCGTAACGAGACAGACCTTCAGGGGGAGGATTGCGGTCTCTTAAATTCGAAATCGTACTCCCCTTAGGAAATGTATTTTAAAAAATGCTGAAATTGGTTTTTAATCATTTATATAANGTCCCGTTTTCTACTCCACACTCGTCAAGAGCTGGGCTTGCCAGTTGATAGGTAAGCTTACTTAGTAGCAGGCCGCATGGGAAGCAGTCCTCCATCACGTCTATCCGTGACACCTAGACTACTGTCCTTGGACCTCACTTTTAGTCGTAACGAGACAGACCTTCAGGGGGAAGATTGCAGCCTCTTAAATTTGAAAGCGTACTCCCCCTTAGGATATGGATTTTAAAAAAATGCTGAAATTGGTTTTTAATCATTTATAAAAGTAGTATTTTAAAGTAAAATTCATAACAATACGTCATCGGGTTACTCAGCTATTGAGGATTCCTCGAAAACACAGTTTACACCTATTCTCCCTCTGAGAGGTCGAATTTCGAAGAATCCTTATTTCGTTGGGTGCCTGCACCGTAAGGGAAGCTGCCAACAAACGTTCATGCTTTTGCATCCAGCTGTTTGNATCCTTATTTCGTTGGGTGCCTGCACCGTAAGGGAAGCTGCCAACAAACGTTCATGCTTTTGCATCCAGCTGTTTGTGCTGTGGGTTGTTGAGTGAGTGAGTAAATCGAAAACTTCATTTTATACGTAGAGGTTTCTAAAAGGAAATTCAGTCTGGTTTGTTCATTCAAACTTTTTAAAAGTTGCCGTTCCAGATATTCCTCTGATGGGCAATGAGGTACGGATAACAAGACCTGTTAAACACGCTTTTAACATGATTGGCAAACCGTTTCAAAGTATAGTCCGCTCGTGAGCTATTTGTCCCTGCACGTCATGATAATATATATGGCGAGCGGACTATANGCGTTTCAAAGTATAGTCCGCTCGTGAGCTATTTGTCCCTGCACGTCATGATAATATATATGGCGAGCGGACTATAGATATAACATTCCCTATAAGGTGAAACAAATTCCAAAGTGCACACGCTGTTCGGTTATTCGGCGTCCAAGGTCAGTAGGTTATGGTGAGTACAGATGGCAGCAGCGACAACATTCCGGGAATGGTGACAATCAGTGACAGTGATACATGAGTCGCAGTGACAAATAGCGGTGACTGTCGTTGATTGTCGTCTTCCCTTATTATATTTATTATATCTTCTTTGTGGACTACTTTATTTGTTAGACACAATAGCAAACACNATTGTCGTCTTCCCTTATTATATTTATTATATCTTCTTTGTGGACTACTTTATTTGTTAGACACAATAGCAAACACTCTGGATAACATTTAAAACACAGTTAAAATTTTATTATGTTTTCTTATAGAGTTTCGTGTACAATAGAGTTGTGCAAATACGTATTACCAAACCATTGCCATATTATAAGTTATCTTCTCCAGGCCAACACAGTCAATTTATGCACTACAGTTAGACGCGTTCACGATGTATACAAACATACTTCATGTGACGAATTTCACTAAGTAAATAATTTTAAATGTGCAAAATTTTCCTTAAAATTAATATTTTATATTTTAAGTTATTTTCCTGTGCAATGTTATTTTTATATTTTAATGTATCTTGAAATATTCCAGACGTAATTATTTCTTGTTTTAGATACAGGAAGACTTATATTAAATTTCATTTAATTGTTTTAAAATGTACTAACATATTTTTTTTAATGTCACTAAGTTTATTTCATAATACTTACAAATGTTTTAGTACAATTTCTTCTTTATGTTATGTTATTTTTCACGTATTATTTTGGAGTCGTTAGCGAAGAGATGGCATTCGAAATTTGTAACACGAAAAGCACTATTCAATCTCTATTACTTAAGTGCAACGACTATTTGAATAACACAAACAATATGACATATATGTTGCAACTAAAAATCAAACAGCTAGAGTATTAATAAATTTAGGCATTTGTTTTTCACGAGGCATTAGTCCTATATTATATTTGCAGTTTCTTCACACTTTTCAAATCTAACTTTTGAGAAATCACCTTATTTATAACGTATTTGTTTATTTCCTATATATGCCATGTATCACAAGCGTTTTATAATTCTGTTAACATTAAAAAATCTTATTTTCTTTCAATTTAAACTTTTAATTATATTTTATTCATAAATTATAATATCTTATATTAATATGAATGAAAAAAGGGAGAAAGATGTGTTGGTAACGCCTAGTAAGAAATAGTTCTTATGCAAAATTGTATTACACTGAGCATGCACGAATGCGGTGCGTTGTCCTTTGGTGCAATTTTCTAGAATTGGCTAAGCGTAATTTGCATGAGGTGGAGGAATGTCCTGGAAGTAGAGTTTCAGTTGATCTTCAGATACGTTGAAAGTAAACGTGAGTGGACTATTTGCCTACCGTACTGGATTCGCGTTGCTAGCTAGGCCTGGCGGACTCGGCGTATCATATAACCTTTGCCAGTGCCTGTGACACGGCACAGATTTCTACGGCCCGAAGGCCAGCATACCCTCCATCCTCCCGCACTGCAACTGTACTCGGATGAGTAAGACAGTGCAGGGCACTTTCTCCTCTTGGTCTCTTCGGGCCATTCAATTTCATTATGCCGTTACTTGGTATTCTACCGCTTTTCCCTTTAAAAACCTGGCCTCCTCGCCAGTCTGGGATATTCAAACTTACTTATTATGAAATCCTTTGCCTGAATAGGTATTAGCAGGACTCTTCTTCATTTTCAGCCGATACATCACTTCCGGCCACCAGGCATTGTCGAAGGCACCAGAAATGTCTACGAATATGGCCATAATATACTTGGTTGAGGTTCCTCTTATCGTCTTCATTAGTGCCCAAACCTCTCCTTAAGCCGTATTGGTTTTCATTCAACGTGCCTTCTGCTTCAAGTGCCATAATTAATCTTGCAGAAACTCATGTCCAACAAATTCATTATTAAATTTCCTAGATCTATTAAATATCATATGCTGGACATCTTGCAGAAAACATTTAATTCCCATATCGTTTACATATCGTTTACATACAGTTGAGTGTGTTCCCATTTGAAAGTGAAAGAGTTCGAGGAGAATACTTGTATGCTATTCATGATTATTTGCTGACAATAAAGCCAACAGGTGTGGAAGCTGAAGGGGCCTTTTCGGCCGCAGGGTATATTTGTAGCTCTATTAGAAGTCGACTGGCAGATGAGACAATTAACACTATTTGTTTTCTACGATCCCTTTTTCTGTCATAAATATAATAATGAGACTTGTAAACATTCTCAAAAACCTAATTATTGTCATCTCAGTAAATTACGTAAGGTTAATTATGTTAGATTTTATAAAGTTACTTACTAAAATTGATCTCTCTGTGAAAGTGAANCAGTAAATTACGTAAGGTTAATTATGTTAGATTTTATAAAGTTACTTACTAAAATTGATCTCTCTGTGAAAGTGAAATCTAGGAAGACTGAACCACCCATTATGTGTCGTTAAAATTTAACTAGTTACCTACACTGTANTCTAGGAAGACTGAACCACCCATTATGTGTCGTTAAAATTTAACTAGTTACCTACACTGTACTATATTTTAATTGTTTTTTCGTTGTCTAATTTTAAAATCGGAAATAAAGTTGATTTTAAATGTGTTTTTTTTTTAAATTACACATAAGTACAATACACTCGATTAACTCATTAATAGTTCATTTCAGCGGACAGAAAAGGGAAAATCATCCTGATTTGATAAATCTGGTCGAACCCGGCCGGATCCGGCCGGTTCGATGGGAATCCGGTCGGATCCAGTCGGATTGAAAATGACGCTGGATTGCAATCCCTATTCTCATGACTCAGTTTTCTTCTGTGAAAAAGGTAGAACACAACACAGTGTAATTGCAAAAATTATATGATACTGCAACCAGGGTATTTAGTGTATTAAGTACCCTAGACTCGAGATAGAATTCTATAAATCTACAAATACGCAGGAGAGTAACTTTTTATCAACTGAATTGTTGAGAATAGTTATTATCGTAACGTTAACATTAGTTATTAACTTAAGCTTTGTTTCATGTGATGAACGGGGCAAAGTTTTTAGTGTAATGAATGTTAAAATGCCTAATCGTAGCTTTTACAGGAAAAAAATATATAAATTAATAGTTTGATGCAGAAACCCTCCAAGTCCAATTTTTTTTGGCGAAATTGAGTTTGTGCCAATATACGATGCAGTTTATATGCATGCATCGATTTGTGTGAAAACACATCAAGTCCGCTGTGGAATGTGGTTGCAGGATGTGACAATAAATTTCGTTTGGTTCATATACCCCTCATGTCCTGAACATGAGGGGTTTGTGTACAAATTGTGAGGTTGGCAATATGTACCACGCATTCCATTGTTCCTGCTTTCTCGCCGTGTTGCAGCTGGAAATTTGCTACAGTCAGCAGACAGTCTTGTGTAGTTTTGTTTCTATTTATGTGTTCTCTTCTAGCTCGGAAAGTGCATTCACGATTGACGTGGCCAATAAGGAAGAAATACTTGACTTCAAATCTTGGTGGCCAGCGCACTACAAGAGGATGTATTATCCATGAGATCGCCAGGGTGAAAGATACCCAGCGAGTTGAAATAACTTTATTAAATATCAGAATTTATAGAGTTTTCATACAGCAAACATTCTCCTGGTGTGGTGAAAGCTCGAATTTCATCGATGGCCTGCTGGGACATGCCTTCCGACTTCCATACTCAGACCTTATTCCAGATTTACCATAAAAACTAGCATTTCCTGTTGAAGTGCCAATGATTATTAACAAGATGATGGCTGATTTGGAAAAATTTGGGGCTTACCTTCTTCGCTCAACAGAAATTCAAAAATTGTATAGCCATTTGTACTTAAAACCCACCTATATGTATCAGCAAATGTAATTTAAGTTTTTTTGGACTAAACTTCACATTTTATAATAGTGTGTTAGTATAATACACTGCCATATATAATATGTGTTTTCATTTGCTGCAGAAACTCATGTCCAACAAATTCATTATTAAATTTCCTAGATCTATTAAATACCATATGCCTGACATCTTGCAGAGAACATTTGATTCCCATATGCATATAGTTTCCATACAGTTGAGTGTGTTCTCATTTGATAACTTTTGTGAAGGATAATTCAGTTTTTTTTGCCTCCTGGAAAAGTGCNCATACAGTTGAGTGTGTTCTCATTTGATAACTTTTGTGAAGGATAATTCAGTTTTTTTTGCCTCCTGGAAAAGTGCTATGTTTGGACATGAGGGCTTTCTGCAGCAAGTGATTCAATTATTCTGTTTATATATTGTACTGTCAGGAGTCAAATAGAAAACTATGTCAGCCTGTAGCAATAATTTTTTAGCTATAGCAATGCGCTTATTGTAGTGATGTTGGTTTCAAATTCGGAAGAACCAGTCAAGGCATTATTTATTATGCACCATGCCACAATCACGCGAATTCAGTTGGAATTCTATGTTAANCGGAAGAACCAGTCAAGGCATTATTTATTATGCACCATGCCACAATCACGCGAATTCAGTTGGAATTCTATGTTAAGGCGTGTTAAATGTTTCCGTTCTCATAATTGCATAGAAGGAAAATATTTTGGGAAAATAAATAAGTGAATACAAACCTACAGTTTTTGTTCTATTGACATGAGATAATGAGTTATGTGGTTATTATACACTAAGGTTTGGATATTAAGCCACATCAAAGGATTTTCGTCTGAAATTTCGAAAATAATTTACCTGCCAACTGTCAAGGCATTAATTACTTTCTTATGGCAGCTGCGACGACAGAAGAAACGTCGGGGAAAAAATCGTGACACGGTCCAAGCCCAGAAATCCAGTTTAAAACGACGACGCTCTGAATTCCTACAAAATTATTATTGGAAACTTCATCTTAATTAAAATATATAAATATACTAAGGTAAAATGAAGAGATAAAATTTAGGACATAGTGCATTTAACTCCCTATCATGGGGACGCTATTAGTCATGGTGTTCAAATAAGTAATTTGGAGTGGAGAGATTTGAGCAGATCTTAACGATAAAGGTGAAGCGAGTTGAGTATGGAGTAACGTCGGGATGCAAGAGCGGAGGAAATGGGAGATCCCCGAAAAAACCTGCCAACCAGCGGCATCGTTCGGCAAGATTCCCACATGCAAAAATCCGGGAGAGACTCCGCTGGAAATCGAACCCGGTTTGCCTAGGAGGGAGACGTGTTGTCTGACCACACCGCCGCGGCCTCTTTAATTAAGTCAAACCTTCCACTTTGATGTATTTAACAGGTTATAGCACTAAAAAAAAAAGTTATTAATTTGCATTATCAACTTGTGCTGTAACTTAAAACCGCCGTAATTAAAGAGAGAAGGACAAGTGCGCCATTCATTGTTGGACGCAAAGTTCTGCGAAACGATGTTAAACTCCGTTGAGGACGAAATGAGATAAAGTCCTTTAACGATGCTATTGGCAAAGCTAATTGGTGGGATGAAGCCGAGCAAGATGATAGAACTCGTATTTTAACAGTACACCGTGGATCTACCTAAGTGGATAAGCTATAAAGTGTAGCGATAACGGTTATCACCCATTCCTGACTGCAATGATGCCCGCCAGGCGAGAGTTACCTCGTGCTATCAGCCGGGTGTCTATGGATGAGTTTATAACGTCTAGTGCTCCATCGCATAATATTCCCGCGCGGTGCGTGCTGCAGAGTTTTGGGATGAGTCTCCTTGAAATTCACATAGTTATGGGAACATTTTTTCGTGATTACGTGACGTAACAGATTAAATAAGCACACCGAGATGAAGTGGCGCGGTGGTTGTTTTTGTGTAGGCGTGCCCATTTTCTAATTGGCTGTGCGAGGCTCTGGGAACGGACGTTACATCTGATTGGCCAAAGCCTGCCACGAAAGATTCCTTATTGGCTGGGCTGGCGAGTTTAGGTTACTAGGCGGTGATTGGCGAACGTCTTTTCGACATGTTGCTGGGCAGAGACGGCATTTTCTTGATGTTAACCGAATATTATATTCTTTAAAGCTCCTGTTGGAAAAATGTTGTTAAATAGAAATTTTTGTTCTTAAAGTTGTATGATTTTGAATATTTTAGTTATATGATTTTCAATATTTTAAATCTGTCAATAGTATTATTTTTTTTAATTTTAAGAAATATTCGTGGTTTTTATTTCTATATTTTTCTCGAAAATTTTTGTATCAACGATAGCTGTGTATGACATAGAGTAGCATTCAAATAATGTGTCAATTAACCTAGCTTCGTCAAAATAAATTAAATGGTTCAAATTCGGTTCATTATTTTATGTTTATGTCTAATGTTAGGCAGATAAAATATTGTAAATTATTGGCGTATTGTAAACAATAAGAAACATATGTAATGTTTCTGAAAGAAATATAAATAAATAATTAAGAAACATGGAGTCAGTAAGAGTGCTTGCTGGGGCGGTAAACTTTTTCGCTTTTATTTATTGGTTAGAATTTTCGTAACGAAGTTGTTGAATTGAGTTGAGATATTTGGGCGGCTCTTAATAACGATGTCTTTGGGAACCAATGAGGGTGTAATGAGGCGAAAATGAAGCATCGCCGGAATGCAAAGGCGGGGGGAAGCGGGGTATCGTCGAGAAGGCCCACCCACCAGTGGCATCGTCCGGCGTGATTCCCACTAGCGAAAGTCCGGGAGTGGCGCGGCCGGGGATTGAGCCCGGATCACCTTGGTGGAAGGCGATCAGTCTAACCGCTCAGCCACCACGGCTCCCTTCCGTAACGAAGCATTCAAAACTTATTACACTCGTATTTTCGCGCACGCAAATGTGTGTACAATTTTTTTTTTTTAAATGTGTATTCGTTGCGCAATAACCATACTTAAATACCGTTAACAAATCATATGTAACGACTTTGAAAAGCACGGAATGGAATCACTGCTGGTAACGGTCAAGCAAGTTTCAAGATCGAGAATGCCAACAAAACGTACCAAACTACGACAGCATGTTTCGTAAACTGATAATAAAATACCTATATTTTTTTATCGATAGAATTAACTTGCACATGTGAAACCAGTATAACTATAAATAATAATAAGTAAAACCATTTCTCCAGAAAATTAATGACATTTTTAAGTAAAGTCAGTGTGCACGTTAGTACAATTTCGGTGTACAACAATCGTTCATGATCAATAATAACTCTGTAGGACCCGTCTACTGTCCCCCCTTGGCGTGCACTATGGAATTTGTTGTTGGAAAAAATATGAAGAAATACTATCAATAACAGTGTAAAAATATCACAAAAAAATTTTATTGGCAGGTTTTTTATGATATAAATTTTTTATTGACCTTCGTCAGTCATCATTTCAACCGTAAGTTCACATAAGTATCGACAGTAAGCGGATTGTTTCTATAAGTTCAGCGGTATGCAAAAAGAGTAAACTTTTGAAAACCAACTAAGTATTTACTAAAAAAATATATTGTAAATAAATCTTTAAATTTATATTGAAAATATATATTTGTTTCTCTACTTCATCTGGCAAAGTATAAAGGTGCCTATTAATTGATTCTAAATCGAAGAAGATAACAGGAAATGCAAAAGAGAAAATTGTTATTAATCCTTTTACACGGTAAAATAACTGTTCCATTACAGAAGCATCCTAGACTTATCAGGTCATTTACGCACTCTGGCAGCAATCGTTTAAATCATTCGCTGCGGTCGTGGTGCAAGACTTTCTGTTTTATTCAACTTGGCTGCGCGTGATACAGCCACACTATCTATTACTGTTTGCTACTGGCTAAAGCTGTTTTCTCAATACAACGATGCGATGCGATGCGATGCGATGCGCGGATGGGTGGCGACTAGCTGTACTGAACTGTTTCACAGTTTTGCGACGATCTCTCAGCAACGCAAGCCATCTGAGACGTAACTGCTATTCATTTCAAGGGTGAAAATAAGATTTTTAGACTTCACGAATGCAACAAAAGACATGCGAAAAAAAAATTGAAACTGTAGTTTTTTCTGTGGGTATCAGATAAACAAACAACGCCGTATGTAAGTGATGAGCGATGAAATCTACACATTAGCAAACAGAGAGTACGAGAGACATATGTATAAGACGAAGAACTATTTTTATGTTATTAATAGAAGATTTTTATGACATTGCCCATATGTTTAGGGAGCATTGTCATTTTCTACACCAATGCAGCATCACTAACAATACAAAGGCGTGAGTGAAACAGGCTTACCGTCTTCAAAATGTAAACAAATAGTTTTTATGGTTCTCCGTGTAAACAAACACTTCTTCTTATTCTCCGTCGTTTGTTATCGCCGGCCGCTGATTGGCTACAGCTCATTGCAAAGCACCGCATCGCAATGCATCGCTGTGTTGTAGAACCAGCTTAAAGAGTTGAGCAGGGCGTGTCGAAACCAGTGTGGTCAAATAAAATAAAAAGGAACCTTGGAGTACACGTACTTAAAGTCTAGACTGGCACCACGGGAATAAATTGCGGAATAGACGAACATCAGATGAGGGATTTCGGGATCTCAGGCGTCTGCCGGACACTCATACATATCCTCTTCTCCAGTATGAACCGCAGGAAACGGCTCACCCAACTTAAGTGCTGGGAGGGTTCACGTTACACTGAAGTGAACTCATTGTGAGAGGACGTGTACAGCCTGTTCGCGGCGTCATCAAACTTTTTGAATCAAACCTTCGAAATATTGTCCTACATATGACGTATTTGGTTACTTCCTAAACATATCACGTATCGCAAACTCTTTATAAGTCTCTTAAGATAAATGTGTCTGAATATTAGTAAAATTTAACATTTACTTAAATTTTTATTTTAAATTACAGTATTTCATTTATAATTAATATGAGTTAATCTACTAGAGTGTATGTGTTGTTAATGTGCCTAGTAAGAAATAGTTCACATAGAAAATATAATTTAAGTGAGCGTGCACGAGTGGGGTGCGGTTTTCCTGTAGTGAAATTTTATAGACTTAATTAAGCTTTGTTTGCATGAAGCGGGGGAATACCCTGAAAGTAGAACTTTAACAGGGCTTCGTAAATGTTAGAAGTAAAAAATCCCGCATTTTAGACATAGTTTAAAAAACTATTTTACATAATAATAAATGTCGTGAACAGAGGGATACTTACAGGGAATTAGCTAACTTTGACACTCTTAAGCGACCACATTTATGTTTCAATAACGAAAGTTATGAATGGGCAACAAGACGTAGACTTTAAATTCTGTCCAAAAATATTTAAATAAAGATATTCTATATTTATTTAAAATTAGAATATACACAGCTGCTTACAAAAATACCCATATGACAACTAAGGATGGATTTTCAGGTTGACTTTTCACACGTTAAGAATGGATCTACCGTGTTGTCTGTTGCATATCTGGGATGGACCNTATGTTTCAATAACGAAAGTTATGAATGGGCAACAAGACGTAGACTTTAAATTCTGTCCAAAAATATTTAAATAAAAATATTCTATATTTATTTAAAATTAGAATATACACAGCTGCTTACAAAAATACCCATATGACAACTAAGCATGGATTTTCAGGTTGACTTTTCACACGTTAAGAATGGATCTACCGTGTTGTCTGTTGCATATCTGGGATGGACCNGATGGATTTTCAGGTTGACTTTTCACACGTTAAGAATGGATCTACCGTGTTGTCTGTTGCATATCTGGGATGGACCGGTGCGTATGCCAGCTGCAACACATCAAGTATTTCCCATTTTCCCCGACACGTCCGACCTGTCACACATTTCAATATATTATTCTCTTTCTTTATTATTCTTGTATCTTAAGTCATAGAAATGATTTCAATCATACACGGATGCAGTTTCATGTACTCTTAAATAATCTGAGTTTGTTAAAAAAAACAACCAAACACTGAAAACAAGTTAATATATACAAATATTACAGAAATAATTCCGCAAATAAGATTGTGTCATAAATCACAAATTTAAAGTGACAAAAACAAACAAAGAGCAATCAGAAACATGAAGAAATGTAACATGAAATTCAGATACATGCAAATAATTCAGGACGACACAACGAAGAAAGCAGAGAGCAACACCAAATGTTCTCAATGTCTAAGCAGTGGATAAAATATGTGAATGGATTTACCCCCTCAACTATCACAAATCTAGTATGCGTTTTCCATTATATTATTTACACATCAGGTGTGTGATTTCTATTAGCCCGGTGAAACATTGTGTGCATTTCCCGTTAGACTTGTCATGCAAATGTTAATAATCTAGCCTACTGCACATCTAGGATGGTCTCACATATAAATGCCGATAGAAGGACTGCTATAGTTTAAAGTGGGTACTTTTAACCTTTGTAAGGACAGCCCTATAATATATGACGTCTCTCTGGGATNGGACTGCTATAGTTTAAAGTGGGTACTTTTAACCTTTGTAAGGACAGCCCTATAATATATGACGTCTCTCTGGGATCCTTTACGCTTCCAAATGCTTCTGCCTTCCCCTCGCCAACGGCAGAAGAATCTTCGACCACCACCCCAAGTAGTTTCGGGCGATGAGTCCCGAACTATTATTCGGGTGAGTCGATGCTTAGGCGAGTGAAACGGCAAAGGCACGTGTTGTACAAGAAACGATTTTCAACTGCGATTACACGTGGGGAAAAATCTCCTCATATAATGCGATTGACGTGTTGGGTTGATGTGAAGTCTCGAACATCACAATGGCGTCTATGTCTGATATTACGCGATTTGTCTTCTCGTCTTCAGTTTCATGTGTTGGATATTTTTTAAAATTAAAAATAACTTTTATGCCTCACTATTTAGACTTTTTGGGTATACTTACATTTTCACGTAATTTGCTGGGATTTTCGCAGACTCGTGTAGTAGGCTTTTATATGTTAATAATTTACCTATGAAATCAACTTTATTCACAACAGTTACATATTACTTATAGTGCAAATATAATTACACCATATGTTGTACGCATTAAAAGACCTACATTTTTGACGTACCGTGATATCAATGATTCAGAACTACAAAATTTGTTGGCATCAAAAATATACTGCCTAAAAAATTGCCACTGTTTATTAACCTTCTAAGCCAGATTGCGGTAATCTCTTCCACACACATGCATACTAACATAATTTCAGATATATTATTTTCATTTTATAAGGAAAATTGGTTAAAACATTACGCAATGATTACGCAGTAACTAGAGTAAAAGTAGTGATTGAAGTCAGTTAAACTTTTTCAGATATGTTATAGTCGCACAAATGTTTAAGACTCGCCGTTTTTAACATTATCAAGTATACTCGGTTAACACACTCATTATGAGGTGCGTTTAACAAACGGGCCAAGATATACTAATAATGCATCCCATTTACATCTCTGTATACCCACATATTCATCGATATTCTTCAGTAAGCATGAATTATCGCACAAAATCATGGCCGTCAAGAAATATTATGTAACCAGCGACCACAAAATATGCAACTGAGCAACCTGCTTCTTANATATATATATATATATATATATCGAAATCTCAATATTCCAGAAAGAACTGTTCCTCAAAATGACGAATGGAAAAGTTTATTGGTTACTTCACTTAAAAATGCTGTTGTATTGATGACGGCATACCAGGACTGCCTTGCGGCAATTTAAGAGTTTTAGAGGTTTGGGAGTGTACGCTGTAAGTAGAAACAAGAAGTTACTGATGAGCCTGCGTTCCTCTACATGGGTGTAAATAATGTTTAATGAAGTTCTTAAAAGCTAAGATGGTAGGTAGGCATTGGTGTATTTTTTGACAGAAGTATCATTAGAGAAGAAACCAGAAACCTATGCAACAGTAGTGATACAATTATAAATACACACGTGCCTAACCCAGTACTCGAACCCAGTCAGCCTCGTCCCATAAGCTAGCATGCAATCAACTGCATAACGGAGGCAGGATTCGGAGCATCACCTTCGGATGTAATCAGTCTAACGTTTTGAATGATAGGGTTTACTAACCTAAAATATTTACAGGGCCGTCATTTTTAAAATAAGTGTCTGAGCCACTTAAAACACATAAATTTACATGGCCTACCGCAGAACTACTTGTGTGAAGAATTTGGTGGAAATCTTTTGATTCATCCGTGAGATATGGCATACAAACTTTATTTTATTATTTATGTGCAATCTTTAAAAAAAACTCCTTATAAAAGAGGTTCTCTAAACGATGATTCTAATATATGCTGTCAACGTACAAAGTTTGGTTTAATTTGGTTAAATTGTTCAATAGATATTACAAATTTGTGTAAATATTTATATGGCCGGTTTACGTGTTCAAAAGTTGAAAGAAGTTTGGGGGGGNNGGGGGGGGGGACGCACGTACAGACACACGGAAACACAGACAGGAAAGTGATCTTATAAGCCTTTATTTCCTTCGGAAAGTAGGCTAACAAACCATTGTATGTTCATAAAGAATGTTTTTTACAGCACTTATTACAAACCACATTTGCAGTTTTCCAGTTGAATATCTCACGAATTGTTTTACATAAACTTTATGGAAGATAAGAATGTGTGTTATTTACTGTTGTATATTTCGTTTACTATCTTTAATATGCCCAGAGATATGACAGGTAACACTAANGATAAGAATGTGTGTTATTTACTGTTGTATATTTCGTTTACTATCTTTAATATGCCCAGAGATATGACAGGTAACACAAATTTTTTTTTTTTCGTCAACCGTTCCGCAAATAGGTGCCTGACAATCGAAACGTAACAACATTTAAGGTGCTTTTAATCTAAAAACTTGACGCTATTCCCCACCTGTGGGTTATAGGATCTCAGTTAATGTTAAATGGCACACACTACAAGGTACTTTGAAGGTTGAGGGTATATAAAACAATGACTTCATAACATTTTGGTTTTAACAGGTTTATTTGACGGTAATTCATACACACATTCCCGGCACTTTTGCGTGAAGTACACATACTTTCTCGCCACCTTTTTCCGAGAATCAACTCATANTCATACACACATTCCCGGCACTTTTGCGTGAAGTACACATACTTTCTCGCCACCTTTTTCCGAGAATCAACTCATACGTTATCGACCTTACGAGTTCTGAAGGGCTGATTACAGTGTTCTGGCTAACATTTCCGATGCTGTGGGGGCATTAGGTGACAGACACGTCCCTGAGTGACGATGTTGTTACTTAACTGTACTTGTTGCGGGGTAGTTGTTCTGGCAGTAGTTGAGATCTGGTGAGTTGGGTGGCCCTGTTAAAGGCCCTCGGAGTGGCTGTTGTTGGCATGCTGCACTCAGCTGGCTGCCTCTCGACATGCCGCTCCTCGTTGAAGCTCAACACTCGACTCTTGTTCACGGCATAGGGTTGTAACTGACTGATTACCTCCCTGCCACATCCCGGCGAGGGATCCTTGGTGGGCCCCCACCCCGGCTCTCGGCACAGGGTTGCACTAGACTACTCCCACTCGCTCGATGTGGCGCTCCTCGTTATGCTCACCACTCGACTCCACCTTTTCGGTGCAGGATTGTAACTGACTCGACTGACTTCCACGATCCGGCTCCCAATGCCTGACGCCATGCGTGTCCTGGTGTGGCACTTCCGAGCGCCGCACTACCTGCCGCTCGTCGCTGTCCGGCGACAGGGTATAACTGATTGACTTACTCTCCAAACTGACTCTCGCCCTGCACCCCGCAGCATGGGAAATTACTGGTTGTTTGTCCCGATATGGCTGACCCCTTAACACTGTCTCTGGTTGTCTCTGCCGGGGCCCGATCCCCGCGGCCTCTCGGCATCCCGACGGACTTTCTCTCTCGGCACAGTCTTCTAACGGACCAGGTCGACTGCTCTTACGTAACTGACGATGCAACTGATTGACTGACTGATGCGACGACTTTCTTTGCCGGGGTCCGATCTCCCCGGCCTCGGTTAACTGCTGCATGGACTTTCTCTCTCAGCGCGCGATTCTAACTGATCTGGTTCCACTGATTCAACTGATCTTCGCGGCGCAGAGTATCGCAGCTTCCGACTGCCCCGATATGATTGACCCGACTGACTTGCCTGACTTGATTCGACTGATCTCACTGACTGATCCCCTCCTTGACTCTAAAAACGGCTTTTAAACTATCTGGCCGCCCTGCCTAGATTCCTACACATGCCTCCCTTGTTGGGAGAGGGGGGTGGAGGAAGGCTTTGAACAATGAACACTTCACCCAACGTGTTGGCCTCTTTTTGGTGGTGGGGTCACGGGTGGTTTGGTCCAATTGCCCCTGCCATACACTGTCAGCTTATTCTCGGTGCGTATCACCCTTCAACACGTGTTTTAATTTCTCTCGTGGGCGGAAATTGCCAGCATATCTCGTTATTTCTTAGGCATGTACAAGTTTCACACAGTTAACTAGGGGGTGGGGGAGAGACCCGTGGAGAGAAAGTGCTACCCCACCTCGGCTTGACCTCGGCACACGTTAACGGGTAACACATGTCGTCCAGGAGGCCCTACACTGGTTTAAGCTGACGGGGGGTGAGGGTTGTGACAGCGCTGCTTCTAACGCATACTTCCAATATCCATTACGCGGAAAGCTATATATTTGAACCAGATTAAGTGAGAATTTTTTATGTATGTCACATTATATAAAAATGTCCTCAATTATTTCTGGTAGCATTATCCATCAAAATAGTTTATCAAAGAAGAAAAAAATAATTTTAATGCACTTGTTAGTGCCATCATAGGGTCCTGTAGTTCTTAACATTTATAAATCCACCACATAAAATTCTATCAATGAAGACAATATACCATAACATTGCTTTTATGTTAAATTGGTGTGCATCGACACAAATGCAAAACACAAGCTAATATTTCGGTGATTTTATAAAATATGAAAACTGTAAAATTTATTTTTTAGGTTGCGTTATCTTCAATAATGCCTGACATAACAAATTATAAATTAGAGAATCTAATGCTGTAATTCGGTATATTATTTGCCGGTGGTTTAAAG
Source organism: Clitarchus hookeri (assembly GCA_002778355.1). Taxonomy (NCBI): domain Eukaryota; kingdom Metazoa; phylum Arthropoda; class Insecta; order Phasmatodea; family Phasmatidae; genus Clitarchus; species Clitarchus hookeri. The sequence continues at coordinate 142,840 of NQII01004071.1, read as the reverse complement.
TTTGTGGGGTTCTTACATAAAAGTAGGATATAAAAACTTGATATTTTGTTGGTAACAATAAATACATAAGCCCAATTACGACACATTTTCGCTAAATTTTAGTATAACTATCTTATTGTTTTACTTGTCTATATGTGTTAAAAATATCATTAGAAATCACGATTTTTATGACCATCTGAAGAAGATAAATGTAGCACTGGAAGAGGGTATCATAAAATAGCAATTTCCAATGTACTGCGAGACATTTCAAAAATAGTGAAATTACTCAAATAAATGCATTAAACGAAAAAAAAAATTTCTGAAATTGTTCTCATCCACTGTGATATTTTAGTAGTTTTTCTCGAGAGGATTTAATGAAGTAGTTTTCAGAGTCTCTTCGACAAGCACTTAGAATTGGTTTCAGGCACTTTCATTCCTTTTTTTTTTTAAGATTATTTGAGGTAAGATGGCGCAAAAATAGAACGCTCTCTTAGAAAAGCAGATAGAAACTCCATTTACATTTTCTCCGTGTTTCTTAACAAGAAAAGAAACCGAAAAGGAGATACCAAGGAAAATGTAATCAGCAATGACAGCGCTGAAAGAGCGGGAAGAAAAGGTTTGGGAACGCTAATTTCAAAAACCTTAAGGCAATTTCTGTTCACAATTGAAGGGATCGTTGCGAAGAAGAAAATTATATTTGACATTTGCTTAAAAATAACGTAGAAAAATTTTAAAATTTTTGTATGTATGTAAGACAAATAAAGTATTACGTGAATGAATAATAAAATTATTGGGATAACGCCAGGCAAGGAACCAAAAATATTATCAAAATTAGAAGATGTAGGCGAAATCGTGTGAAGATGATTGTGTTGGTTGTACAATCCTACGATGAATGATAGTTTTTCGATCACGGAAGTTAATTTACGACCATTATTCACCGAGTAGACACGTAGCCGTTGCCCAAAAAATACCTATTAATACAAATTATATATCTTTCATAATTTCAAATAATTTTCTCTTTAAGTTAAGGGGATCTTATTTCAGCATTGTATGATATTATCATTTATATTTTGGCGGTAAACAGCCTCGTCACTTGACATGAAACTCTGCCGTGGGTTGCTAACAATCACTGTACCAAAATAAAGCTCAGCAACTCTGGAGTTAATTTGCTTCAGTTATTGTAAATAAAAGAATTTTCCTTCAAATCTGGTTTACAGTACACATAGGCTACGCCATACTTCCTTTAGTGGACCATTTAAAAAGTTTTCAGTGGTTTGTGGAAATTAGTTCACGAGGTTGCATGAAGGCATATTCCTCACTTTCCAGGAACAGACAAGCATGATTGCGTTAAGGAAAAAAACTAGTAGTCAAAAATTTCAAAAACAAAAAAATTAAATAATTAAACACGATTCATACGAATACACTCATGCATATTGAATTANTCTGCCGTGGGTTGCTAACAATCACTGTACCAAAATAAAGCTCAGCAACTCTGGAGTTAATTTGCTTCAGTTATTGGAAATAAAAGAATTTTCCTTCAAATCTGGTTTACAGTACACATAGGCTACGCCATACTTCCTTTAGTGGACCATTTAAAAAGTTTTCAGTGGTTTGTGGAAATTAGTTCACGAGGTTTCCTTTATACAGGCTCTTAATTTTCCCCGCCAATCGTTCTGTCTCAAATGATCTCTCTATTGAATAAACGTTAAGCGAGACAAAAAAAAATTGCATGAAGGCATATTCCTCACTTTCCAGGAACAGACAAGCATGATTGCGTTAAGGAAAAAAACTAGTGGTCAAAAATTTCAAAAACAAAAAAATTAAATAATTAAACACGATTCATACGAATACACTCATGCATATTGAATTATAATTGTTTACAGCTGAATTATATCACTTGCGAAATTTACACTAGCCGCTTATGGTAATGTGGGATTTTATGAGAGAAATATTTTCCGCAGCAATTACCTCAGCTAGTACTGACGTGAGAACAATTAATGCAATACTGTATCACCTTTCCCTATGGGAACTGAAGGGGAAAATGTATACGAGAGCTTACGAGTGAAATTAATTTGCTATTAAAAATACTTTCCCAGCTTTCTATTATCGTATGCGAAATATACCAGATGGAACCCAATTAATCATTCAAACTTCCAGGAATTTTAGAAGAGATTAAAACATATGTGTTGTATGAAATAACCGTAGGTCGGAAAGTGATAACTGCGGTTCATTGTGACGTAAGTAAGAAATATAATGAAAGGACTGCATTTCAGTTTAAACTGTAATCCTTTCACTGTTGCGGGAAGTCCTGCCTCTACAACATAACGCAAAAGTATTTTTAAAAATAAATTATTTTTTTAATTTTTGCGTTACGTAGATTTTTAGAGCTGGGAATTTGCAAATTTAGAAAATACCACTAAGTAGATTACGTCAACACCCAAACTTAGAGTAGGAGTGTATTTTTATTTTGATTTGGTATCAGAAGCCAAATTTAGTTTGCGATGCTGTTAATTGAGTATATTCGATATTGTATTAGTCGGGCAGCAAATCTGACACAAATTTCGAGCGTTTGTGAGTCGTATCAATTGTCTGAATGAAAACCACGTGATATAAGTATCTAAACACAAAGTATACGCAGTAAATATTTAATTATTATATTTTATATCTTTGCAATACGTTGTTAAATAAATTACGGGACCGTTTATATTCTGTCCCAAAATGAAATTACACCTAAAAAAGCACATACATCCGTAGTTTAATAAGGATAATAATCCTGGATTCTGAAGTCTGAAAAACACATAATCGATCTCGGACAGAGAGTTTATCAGATGTAACAACAAATAATAAATCACACAGAGTTCAACAACATAGCAATGGTTACTCGGCAGTATGCATATTTTTAATACTCAGAAAAAAATGTAACATTAATTTCTTGTCCCGTAAGTAGGAACTGTATCAAAAATATTGTGCAAAAATATTAAAAATTTTAGGAGAAACATTATTGAAAGTTTTTGCAAAGGCAGTTATTAGGTGCAAAGAATGACCGAACGTTTGTTAAAACGAGAACAAGAACAAAAATAAAAAACCGTTTTTCCATATAAAAATTAGCATACTTTTTACGAAACATAATTGCAAGTAATAAAACAGACCTTTTGGTGACTACCGGATAGTATAATATTTGGTACTTTAAATTAATTATCAAACAAATCAAATTTATTCCATTCGAGTAGAAAGTTCTTACAAATAGTAACTAATTTTCAGACGAATGTGAGCATTAATTGAAAACACTGAACGTATGCGTAGAGCAACTATTTACATGTTGAATATTTTCTCACTTTCTTCGACTAAACCATTTTGGGTGTCACAAAAGTGCTAGAGATTGTCAAAAAATTGCCGCCACAATTTTGAACTCAGAAACTAATAAAAAATTTGTAAGTACCGGAATATATTATAAAGAATGAAAATGGGTTACGCAATACAAGAAATTTCTAAGTACTTATAGAGAAGATGATAAGAATTGTATTTCCTGGTTACAATACGTTTTGTTCAGTGATTAAGTTCGTATGTTTTTGTGGAATGTAACTTACTGTATTTGTAACATACTACTAAACTAAACGGTTAATACCGAGAATCGAGAAAAAAATCATTAGATTTTGAGAATACGAAATTATGTATAGCTAAGTTGATAAGAGTCACAAACGCAAAACACACTGTAATTATCATAATAGTAATAACCCAAATAACCGAATGAAAGAAAACAAAAAACCATAAACACCCAACTCGTTGAATTGTCACTGACAAAACACAATTTTTGGTTGAAATTTGTTAAATTATTTGTGTTATATACATATTCCTCAAAATTTAAAATTGTCACATTTCAGACATTTTAAACGAAATGCTATCGTTTGCATTATTTGTATACTGATTACATTTGTATGCATTTTATTATAAATCTGTCCGCTAGTTACTAAGATATTGTAAAATAATCATTTGCATTTTCTTATATACCATTCGTTTAAATGGCAGACGAGAAATTATTTTACTTAGAAATTATATGGTTTTTTTTCTCCAAATATACATCAGGTAACGCATACAGAGGTGTAGTAAATACATATAAACTTGCAAAGCCATAATTTTGAAAATAATGTAATACAACTACATATATCTTTTTTCATAACATTTGTGTGTAAACCAGGTTAACACTTTTCCAAGCATAATAGATAAACTTAACTTTCAAGCGAGCTATCTTCGAAAAATGGAAGATGCCTGCATTCTAGGTTTGTATTAAATCCGTCCTTGTGGCTATATATGTGTGTCATTTCATCCTAAAATAGTCGTACCTCCAACTAAAATATCATAATTTTTCATGTGTCGTCCAATGTGCGTGTCCAAAAAAAGTCTAACTAGTTAACAACTCGAAATCAAATAATATTTTATACAAATCTATCAATATGTAGGTGCTAAAAGAACTTAAGAGCAAAGGAAATTTCAAATGTACGTCACACATTTACAATAATAATTGAAGGATTACTCGGTTTGAAAAAAAAAAGTATTGTTAGTTTAGAATCAAAGATTTTTAGGAGAGCTCCTATTTAAATAAATATTTATATAAGCAGTTGTTCGCCAATTTTTATGTTATTGGCAAAATTCCTCCAANGAGAGCTCCTATTTAAATAAATATTTATATAAGCAGTTGTTCGCCAATTTTTATGTTATTGGCAAAATTCCTCCAAAAATTTGCAAGGAATAAATTAGCATTTTATTTCGTTAATTATTATTTTTTTAAAAACCTTATTTTTAATGAGAGTTTATGTATACACAGTCCAAAGAAAAATAATTGCGAGATTAGTCCTTCACATGCATTTGTCTTCGGTTTTGTTTCAAAATAGTTTTACTGATACACTAGCAAAAGTCATATTTTCTTACAACACATTTAAAGTGGAAATAAAGAGCATGTTTAACAATCGTACTAAACTGCAAATTTTTTATCGAAATACTGAAGCAGAATATAAGCATTTAAACAAAGACAGCGAATTTAAACAATATCGCTATTTAATGTAGGTGGAATGGAGACAATCCCTTATCCGAATTAAGCCTTGAATTAAGGGGAAAGTATCCTTGTCATCTTGGATTTACGTATTTTCCTCCATAACTTAATTTTCGGAGTCGATATTTAAAAACTAAGCCTTCCAAGGACTAGTGAACATCTTAAGAGTCATTTCGAAAACCAACTTATTTTTCCTTACGTGATTAGTTTCACATCTGTAACNGGACTAGTGAACATCTTAAGAGTCATTTCGAAAACCAACTTATTTTTCCTTACGTGATTAGTTTCACATCTGTAACAGCTTAATTTCTGTGCTAGGCTCGGGAGTGCACGCACGGTTAGTCCGGCGACCTCTAAAATTAGCCGAGGTGACACCGGAGCGTGTAATATCGACTGCGGCGGCGGGTGCCAGGAAAAACAGAGTAACCCTCTGGCGTGAGAATTTAATGCGACAGCAAATAGCTGAGCGACCGTTATAGGCGCGCGTGAANTAAACAGAGTAACCCTCTGGCGTGAGAATTTAATGCGACAGCAAATAGCTGAGCGACCGTTATAGGCGCGCGTGAAAACGACGTCCCACGAACGTGTCGAAAGATACCGATTCGAAGCACGTGGGATCCCTGTTGTCCTTTGCGTCGGCACCGAGGTACCGAAATAAATTTGTGGTGAAGCAACGTTTCTTAAAATAAAGGCGAGGTAAACATTACATATTTTTCCTTCGTAGTTTTTCNTAAAGCAACGTTTCTTAAAATAAAGGCGAGGTAAACATTACATATTTTTCCTTCGTAGTTTTTCCAACTTGTGTATACAGGATGATTCCAAAATCATGGGACAAACATTGAAGGGTGGTAGAGCTCACTTAAACCAGCAATTATTGAATAGGAATATATGGGCGGAAGTGAAGCGTGGAGGCACAAACACAAAAATAACACATGAAATGCAACAAACACATTGTTTGTTTACAACGTCTCCGCTATATGCATTTTTACAGCAATGTTTATAATAATTGCTCAAAATGGCTACCACCGACAGTAATGCAAGCTTGGTAGCGTCGGTGGAGTGATTGGCAAACAGATTCAAATACGCCGGGTATTTCACGCACGCGTGCAGCCGCGCAGGATAGTCGAGCGACGAGGTCTTCAATGGAATCAACTGGAGTCTCGTAAATGAGGGCTTTCAAATGCCCCCATAGGAACAAATCGAGACTCGATAAATCTGGCGATCGTGGTGGCCATCGGACTGGCCCACCATGCCCTCAACGCCTCAACGCGTCACTCCCGCCCATATATCCTTATACAATAATTGTTGGTTTTAGTGAGCTCTACCACCCCTCAATGTTTGTCCAATGATTTTAGAATCAACCTGTATAACTGGACATTCGGCACCACTGTAACTTTGTAGTCACAGAATGGTCACTTTANCATGATTTTAGAATCAACCTGTATAACTGGACATTCGGCACCACTGTAACTTTGTAGTCACAGAATGGTCACTTTACCGAAGAGAAAGTTTACACATTAGTTAACTACGCTACGACTTTTTTTCTTGTGGGAAACACACAGAAGGCATTCTCAGAACTCGAANGAAACACACAGAAGGCATTCTCAGAACTCGAATCCTGAGATTTCTAAGATGGAAGTTACTTGAGATTGCATCGAGCGGAAAAAATCTTCGCGTAATGTAAGTTAATTAAATTACGTAATTTTATTTAAGCAGGTACATCTTAAACTAATTGAAAAATCCCAGTTACCGTACAGGTTTTCATACAGAAACAATAAAACCGTTTGCTAAGGATTTGACTGCCATATTAAGTGCAAATATAGCTATGGGAAAATGCCCAGCAGCAGTTATAGATTGAAAAACGGCCGAAGCAGGGAAAATTAAGTTACGTACAGCTTTATATACTGTGGGCGTCAGCAGTGATTGTTGTTTGTGAAGGCAAAAAGAGAGCAAGAATTCACTTTCTTTTAGGAGCTGGTGGTGCAGATCTCTTAGCAGAACGCGCAAGAGCGAAATCTGTCATGATAAACAAAACGGCTTCTATTGTCAAATTGGGGACAAAATTATTAGAACTGTCACCGTATGAACATAAACCTGTAACAGATATGTGCAGGAATTTTTCTTGCCAACAAACGTAACAAAATGTATTGGGTATAAGGTTTCTTTTCGGAGGCAAATTCCCCTTCCTCGCTTCGTTACAAGGTTGAAATATCCTGTTCCTCCTGTTATCGGTAAGATAAATATTCGTTCTTATTGCTGTTACATGTGTACGATCATGTTATGTAATGAACGTTTAGCGGTTTCTTTGCGTCAGTGTCAAGACCACTGCCATAGAGTGGTGTTCTTTTGTACTTGCGGTTTTTTTTATCCTGGGTGTAAGCTGCGCATTATAAATAACGCATCACAAAGCGATAACTTATTGTATTACTAGACGAGTGCCGCTTATGCAAGCTTAAGGCTGGGCACCTGAAGCTGTTTCGCGTGTTCACGGTCAAGAAGCGAGGGAGCGATACGGGCGACGCTAGCATGCGCTCCCTGCGCCCCATCGGCCGTACGCACATTGCTTCCCGTCACCAAGCTTTCTGTGCAAATTATAACAGAAGGGCTACACGCGATGAAAGCCCGCAGAATTAACTACAGAAGTAAGGTTGTACTTTTCTCCTACCTCTGAAGGAAATTGAACAGGCATGCTGTAAATTGCGATATATATATACTTTTTTTTTTTTTAGCATTTTTGGCTACTATTTTTCTTTGAATTTTGAATACACATAAGAAAAAAGCAAAACTATACGGAACTAGATTATTTATTTATTTTTATTTTTTGGCAAAAAGTTGTTTTTCCAGAATATTTATTTACTGAGATAGATACGTGTATACCCGAAAACAACCATTTCACAATAGAACATGTTTTAGAGCTCTTAGGTGGGCAGTCTAACTGGATAAAATTTCCCACGTTTGAGGCTGAGAAGCACGGGAGCGATAAGGGCGACACTGCCACGCGCATCAAGTACGACATCGCCGCTACGCGCAGGGCTCTGAACTGGCGTGCAGTGTTCTCGCCGCGCTGCGCGTACCTGTGGGAATTTAAGCGGCAACCCTATAATTTTGTTGGTGAAGAAATTGTGGCAAATTTCAATACACGAANGCGTACCTGTGGGAATTTAAGCGGCAACCCTATAATTTTGTTGGTGAAGAAATTGTGGCAAATTTCAATACACGAACCTATTCAATGTTCAAAGTAATTCACCTAGTATATTTTAAGCTATCACAGCCCGAAAATGTATTTTCTGGACATGTTGAAGAGCTTCAAAAGTGCGACTGCACTAAGTGTAACCTGTTGAAAGTTGTGTTCCACTCTAGTCTGAAATGTTGTTTATTGTCGTATAATAGTTCGTATACACGTGAAATGGTTTGTTTTAAAACATGTATTACAAACACACTGCAAACCTAGCTCACGTGTCATTTACAAGGCGCCACATAAAACCTGGTGTTAATTAATAAGTCCTGATATTAATTTATTATAAACTAAAATACGTTACTATATGAATAAATAGATATAGATATGTGAAACACACATGAGAAGCGTAATCACAAACATATGTATTACTTTAAATAATTCTGCAATTAAGCGCAGTAGTTGAGACAGAAAGCGTCAATAAACGGCCTTTGGCAGAGAAGAAAATCACAATCCATGCACGTATACAATAAAAATGAGTTCTCGATCCCTCAGGTACATTTCATTCTGAAGGTTATGCCGTTCTAGATGTTTTCATTTTGAATAAATCACCAACTCCAGAATCTCGCCGCATCTATTATAAATTATTGTTACAAAAATTCACCTGCATAATTTTAAAAGCTTTCAATCTGAAAAGCGAAATCATTTTTTGTTTTAAGTTAGTGTGTTTACGCGGTGCGTCATAATATGGCATCCTCAAAGACAACGTCTTGCGTACACGTGGCAGTGAAACGTGATGCGTGTTACATGTAACGTGAAGCCATCGTAATCCCGACCTAACTGCTGAATCAGGTAGGAAGGAGATAGTGCATATTGTGCAGCTCGCATCACAAACTAAATTAAAATAAAACCGACCTCTAAAACTGCACGTAAATACGGTCCTGGCCGTGATTCGAACACAACACTCCTAGGCTGCGTCCAAATTCACTCAAAGTAAACAAATGTCCGTACTTGGCCCCAATGTAACGTCACCTCGTATACAGGCTGTTAAAAAAAAAAAAATACTCCGCATTGTGAGAGGTGGTAGTATAGACCAAAACAAGACAAAAAGTCTTAACACGTGTGGGTCCTAAAACCCATGCCATAAGAGCTATAAACACGTATTCACCATGTATATAGGAGGTAATCAATGTGATGCCCATTCATAGTGATGCATCCTTGTCCCCACAACCAAAAATTCAAGTGATTAAGGCAGGTCAGGCCAACGCATTCGACCTCCCGACCAATCCATCGCACATTTAACGTTTGTGTTAGGTGTTATCGGATATTTCGGAGAAAATGGGCCTTGGTAGTATGTAAGGTCCTATTACTCCAAAGCCTATACTTCCTGCCCATACATTAATTGAAAATCGGTGATGATGCCTTGCTTCTTCAAATGCGTGAGAATTTCCATTAGCCCACATAAGTTTGTTAAAAAATTTGATAGTCCCATCTCCGTAAAACCAGCCTCATCTGTAAAAAATATATTTTTCTTATAGCTCCTAATGTATGGGTATCAGGGCCCATGTTTGTTCGCTTTGTATTCTTGTTTTGGTGAATACTACCTCTTGTCAACATACAGAATAATTTTTTTAACACGTTGTAAACTAGCGCTGGCAGAATTCACATTAGAGTACACAGAGGCTTTATACTTGGCAAGTACACAGAATTGCTTACTTGCTGGGCGCACTTGCGTACTTACGGCAGCCACCTATTAGTTTTGTTTTGTCCTCATGACTTAAAACTTAATAAAAAAACGCAAATTTTAAATTTTAATGTGGTATATACTGCTATACGAAATGTAGTTAGGTTGTAAGTTGGTAAAACAACTTTAGGTCATAAATTTCCATGTAACTCCATTGTATAGCTTGAGTATATAAATAAGGTTAG
>NQII01004071.1:120094-132624 GCA_002778355.1 Clitarchus hookeri | reverse complement strand
GGGGGGGGGGGTTTATTTGTGGGCTCTAACAAATTCTTAAAAAACTCAACAGAATTAAAAATATAATTTAACGGTTTTTTCTACGTAACCACATAAATTTCAGTTAAGAATTGAAACACGCTCGTCCCTCCATTCTGTACATTTCTCTGGTTTCTTGTAGTAATGCTGCTTCCACAAGAATGTGTGACAAGTGTAGTATGAAGAGGTGACTACCCGTCGAATAGTCAGCATAAGTACATATGTTATACACGGGAAAGTATAGGCTGTTCACGATAAACTGAGCACTTTTGAAAGCAATGATACTGAAGGTCTACTTGAACGCACATCGTGTATTCTTCCACCATATATGTCATTAGAATGGGTCTGATCACTTTATTCATGTGTCAGTCGTGTGCAACTGTGANGCATGGGTCTGATCACTTGATTCATGTGTCAGTCGTGTGCAACTGTGGAATCATTAGAAAAGTGAATATTCTCCGAAATTTACTAACTCTTACACTTGCATGCATAAAAAAAATAAGCAAAATGAGTTATTTTATTATTCACATATCTATGTCGTAACAATTAAAATTTAACGTCAAATCATGGAACTACTTTCTCTGTGTCGTTGTCATCTTCACTGGACGCACGCCTGTCAGCGTGCCCGTTGAAATACGTGCAGGTACGGACAGTGGCATTTTTCAAAGGTTGATTTCAAAAGTTATCAGTTAACCTTACGAGTATACGCACATAGTCAACAAGTATAAACTGACAATTCGGACACGGCCTTAGCCCAGTTAGCTGGAGTCCCGGGCAACTACGGTAGGTAAAAGTCAGCTCACGTGGGGAACGTGAAGACAAATTATAACGGGTACACCAATCTGCTTAATTAGGGTGCTGTGTGCCCCTCGTAAACTCTGCCTCCTCCCAGTACCCCGAGTCCCCAAAGTTACCGCAGCCTCTGTGGTTTTGTGTGGGCGCTCTTCGAAACGCCGCCACGCAGAGACGGAGCGCGCGTTCGCACAGTTTGCGGAACGCCCGTCTACCGTGAAGCGTGTAGCGCGTGCGAAAATGACGACCCGCGCATGCGCACCTCGCCGTAGCACCTACGCGCGAAGCACCGAACTAACGTGTAGTCCTTCCGTCGGCAGCAAGCCAATGTAAGACCTTTCACCCGCGACCCTGCGATCTATAATGTAATAATGAAAATAAAGGCGGGGAACAACCCCAAATAGGGACTTCAGAATTCTTATCGAAGTATAACGATTACGTGTATACTAACACTGGCATTATTCAAAAAGTTATTGACTTTTTTTTGACAAAGTAATATAAGCTTATGATACGAACGGAACTAGACTTACTGAAATAAATATCACCGAGAGAAGAATATAGCAAACTATGTTCCGTTTATGAAGTGTGGTGTCACAGTTAATCCGTTTTGGCGGCGTCTCTGTTATTTGAATCAGTTTGTCCCTTTAGTGTCTTCGGACTTAACGGTTCGTTTAAACTTTTTTAAAATACGTGGTTAAATGCTCGGTAACAGTTGTTCTTAAGTGCGTTTAACATTTTTGCACAAATTGTTTTCTTTGATTCTACAAGTTAAGAATTAAAAGTTTGGTAAATTGTCAAGAATCCTATTTTATGCTGTGTGGTTGTCCCCAAATCTGACAAACAAGTAGATTGGTGGTGCAACCTGATAGTCTTTACTCTTCCTCTTAAATATCTCTTAGACAAAGGTATAAGTACTTTTGTGTGTTATTTGAAATATACCGTATCTTAATTTTCATACCAAAGAAAATGGTTTTAAACAATTATTCTTGGATAATATACTTATTTAGACGTTAATACAGAATATAAACTTGTCACCAAGCGGAAAAAGTTTATTAAAAGACATTCGCAAGAGGAGAGAGCTTCATTAAGAGTAAAAATGTTTCAAACATTTTGCAGTAATTCTTCCCCAAAGTCATCAGAGATCACACGCGCTACGCTAATTTAGTTTGGAAATTTGTGAGACTAGCTGGCGTCTAAAGTTCGTGCCTCGCCATGCAAGAACCAGTTTGAAAATACGTAGCTGAAAATGGTAAGTTATTCTGATTATTAAAATAACGACTAAACTTTATGCTCTATGTTAGTGTCAGCATTGAAAACTCGCCCTCTTCCCTATTTGTCAGATTTATCTACGAAGTATCTTTAATTTAACCAAAACTGTTTATCAGATATTCAGGATTATCAGTTCCCAAAGTTAACAAGCTATACCAATAAAGTGGTGAATTTCTTCCAATTTTTTTTGTTAATTAACGCATTAAAATCTTTGATGAAGACAATTTAAGTTTCAGTGTAACGCCCGTTCACATTATATATATACAGACACTAACCTATGTGAAAAATGCAACACGAACAAGGATACATGTGATTGAAATGAACACTATACAACAGATTAGGTACATGAGAATACACAATTGATTAGGATTACAGAACTTTACATGATCTCTGTCCTTCAGAATTCAGTATGGTGGGGAGCCCCCGCGTGCAGAAATCAGAGCCTTTTACGTCGTGGCATGGAAAAGAAGACCTGGATATATTCCTGGCGAATCCCCCTCCACGCTGTTTGTATGAGAGTCCACAAAGCATAAACAGTGACGAACAAGTCACCGACCAACCATATCCCAGACAGATTCGATGGGCGACATGTCAGACAAACGCGCAGGCCAGGGAAGCAGTGGTAACCGTCGCTCATTAAAGAGGGCTTGCACATGCCTCACCACGTATGTCCTGGCATTGTTCTGCTGAAATATGGCATGTGGAGTAGGCTGAAGGAGGGGTGGTACCTCGGGCTCTAAACCCTCCCTTATGTAGCAATTGCTGGTCAGATTGCCCTCAATACGTAGGAGTCTAGATCGCATGTTTTATCAAATGGCGCCCCAAACCATCAGACTTGGCGTTTGTCTTCTATACCGCTCCACAATGCAGGCTGCCAGATTGCGGTCACCGCGGTAGCTTCTAACAAGTATGCGGCCATCACTGTAGGACATGTTATAGCGAGAATCGTCCGAAAACACTACATTTTGCCACTCAGCACGCCAGAGACGGCGTTCACGTGCTCATAGCAGTATGAAGCGTTTGTGGTTTCTAAACAATGGAAGCCGACGCAATGGCATGCGTGTCACCAGTCCAGCCCGTAGCAGACGGCGTCGAACCGTCGACGCAGACAGGTCCACGCCCGTTGCAGTGCTCCAGTGTTGAGCCAACACTGTGGACGAGGCTGCACGGTCCGTTACGGCCACGCGGACAAGATGGCGGTCATCCTGTGCTGTGGTCACATTGCTTGGTCCAGTGCCCACTCGTCGCTGCGTACACGTCCATCTTCTATCCACTGGTTCCACACACGCATCACTATCGTAGCAGCATTCCCTGTACAAGCCTAAATGTCACGGTATGACAAACCAGTTTCCCAGATACCGATCATTCTGCGCCGTTCAAACTCACTCACGTGCTTACATGGCACCCTTTGACGTTGTCGAGGCATACTGGCACTTGCTTTCACTTCGTTTGACAGCTCTTCACTGACTGAGCTTGGCGTAACACGGACCTTTCCGGTCACACAAGAGAGGGTGCTGCTGTGTCTACGTGTACGCCATCTCTCTGCAATCATATTCACTTATTGCTGGTACACTGTTCTACACATTGTCCAAGTTTGGATTCATTCGGGCCATTCTTTCTGAGTGTTGCCATTTTCGTAAACATTAGTGTGTGTGTGTGTATGTATATATATATATAATGGAGTTAATTAATTTTGTTGCTCGGTTTATTAACCAAATTTGTAGCATAAGAATTAAACAGAAGAAAATTTTTTAATTTTATGTCCATGTTTGTTTATTTGTTAAACGTAGCCTTTCTCCTAACCGTTACAACTCTCACGAGTCGACGTAACTTTTTTCTTTTGAAACCTCGCTCGCCGTTTGCCTATCCTGGCAGGTAGAGGGCCCAAGAACATTTCTCGACGTGACACCGAATGCTTGTGATATTGATCGGCACTACGAGAGCAGAATTCTTGTGACGTCGCGTGTACGAGCCGGAAATGAGAAGGTTGTCGCTTTGGCGGACAACTGTCACGACTAAACGTCCGTTAAATTTTTTATCGTATTTTTTCTTGACATTTTTCAACCTGCCCTGAGTACTGGAAGTTTGGAGCAAGCTGGATGTAAATTAATGAAAACTGGAGTCTGCAATTCTTTCTAACTTAGTAAGAAAAACATTGACAATATTGGCAATCGTAAATAATGGTTTTTATCAACTTAGCAAATATTTTATGTGAGTTATTTTTTTTAGCACAATATCTTGCACGTCAAAGGAATGCCAAGGTTTACAGTTTACATGATAGGAATGCCACACACTAGCAAAATATTCAATCACAAATTTCTGCTAAAATGGCATGCCAGAAACCTGTAAATTCAAATAACATTATTTAGCATTCATTTATGCCCCACTTCATTTTTTATATTTACAACCTGAAAATGTTTTCATGAGACTGGGAAAATGTTGTACATAATTCTCTTATCCATTCCATATTAAAAATAATACTAAAAGTCTAAGAACATGTGGTCATAAATTACACTGAGAGCAGTGATAAACCAATGGCCAGTACTCTAAAAAAAGGCGACATAACTGCTTCTAAAAAAAATGTTTATCGTTATCTGTTGCTAAATAAAAACACATTATTGAAGACCACCAGATATAAAACTTTTAACACGTGTTATAATGTCATCAAAAATTTTGTTCTCCTACTTTCCGCCTCGAAATTTGTAAATAAACAGTGATTGTGTGCACAGGTGAAATTCAAATTTCATGATAAAGAATTTATTTTATTTTATTTTCTCTGGATTTTCATTTTCTCTGCTGGAACCAAGGTGCATAACGAGAGTACCTAAAAAAAAAAAAGCTATTTTCTGTGTCATAAGGGAAAAATAAATTTTCGCTTCCACCACAACGAATGAAGTTCGCTATCCAACCGGGTCAAAGCCAAGATATAAAAAAACTTCATTTTCCAGACCCTACTTACTTTTTATTATCGGCCTTTTTCATCCTTCCTTTTCAAAATAAATATTGCAATGAGGGTAATAAGCACAGTGTATATATTTCACCGGACTCAAAAGTTAACGTCTAAGGCTAAAATAAATTATACTTATTAACTTTTATTCCAAATGAGACGGCTGCAAAAAGTTCTCACTTTACCATGAATAGCCTATAGTTTGGGACTCAAGATATCATTTCAGGTAAAACTTGTAAGTAGCTATTGTGTGCTGTTAAATACTATAATAATTGATTTAAACACTGACAAGCGTAGTGTGGATAAACACCATATTAGAAACTTCGTCAGTAATAAAACAGTATTGTAAAATTTAAAATATCTTAACATTTCAATGATGTCTTGCAAATAAGAGCCGTTTTCAGCTGCCGTATAATTGAGGGTTGCATAACAGAAGCGATTACTTATCGCGTTACACAAATAGACAAGTTTGGAGAAAATGACATATAATAAATAATACGAAAAGCTCAGAAACGCATGTGAAGGAACTCCTATACAATGTCTAAGTTCTGAGCGAAGTTTTGTAATATAAATGTCACAAATATTTTCCATTCATAGAATTGATAGGTGTGTTCTCTCTTGTAGTTCCAATTTTTGCATTCTACAAAATCGACATATACGTCGAATGATAACTATAATTTTCACCTGTTATTTCGACATACATGCAAAAGGCGCCACGCTATTGAGAAAGTAAGTCGACAATAAATATATTAACTCAACTTCTGAATGGTTCACAGAAAATGAATTCGGCGACTCTGTCGTTTCGCAAACGTGACTCTTGTATACATGCCACTGGTCCGATGGAAAAAGCCTGTTTATCCTGCTTATTAATGAGGACTTACGGTTTAACTAACGACAAATGGAGAAGCTTGCAAACAGTTTAAATAATTCCAACTGGCATGTTTACCGATGCCGGTCGGATTTCCGTGCGTGTAGATTATTCATTATAAATCTGCCCTATTGCAAACCGCATCCTAAAATGAACTTTATTTGTAAGCTAATACATGTAAAATTGAGGACATATAATTCAACAAATCCCATTATTATATACCGCCAAATATAAAAAAAAAGTTATACTACTATCACTCGCAAAAATTGTACTTTCCTGTCTCTTATTTCAGCTCACTTCCCGAAGGAAATACAGTTTATGAAATATCTTTCCTGTCTGTGGTATCGTGTGTGTGAGTGCATTAGGCTGTCTATCTAGACGTGAGTGTCTTGTTGCGTACCTTTAAAAAGGTTTGAACCCGCAAACCGAATTGTATCAAACTCAGAACAATTATATTACTTAGTAAGGACATCGGACTTTTAAAGTTTTTGACCACGCTGCGTACATATTTTTAAAATGGCGGCAATTATTAATTTAGTGCACTGTGTTGTATCCGAGCAATTATTTAAAAGATTTTAACTCTGGTTTATTTACAGTGCATCATATAAGTATTGCATTAAGTGAGGGATATTTTTATTGGTACGTTATTTTGGAAGATGGCACTACATGAAAAATTAAAACTTTGAGGAATATCTCGGAAACTACTCAACCGATTCCCACTAAATTTGGCATGTAAATACAACTACGGTAGGTAATATAAACATATGATATTTAAACGGAAAAGTTTTTCAATTTCTAAATATCCGTCATATAAATATTGATACATGTGATTCATATACTTGTTTTCAAAATTACTGCCCTGTAAATATTTCATGTTAGTAAATCTTACCTAACAAAATATTGTACTGATTACAACGCAAGATAATTTTCCTTATCCCACCTCCGTAATGCAGTTAGTAGCACGCCAACTTACGTTACAAGGAGTTCTGGGTTCGAGTCCCGAGTAAGACACGTGTGTGTTTGTAATTGTCTCACCAGTGTTTCGTGTGTTTCTGGTTCCAAGTCATGGTATATCTGTCAACTAGACGTCAAGGAATGCCTACCTTAAAATATTTTAAGAATTTTATCAAAACTATTTGTATCAATGTATAGGAAAGTAGACTTATTACTTGTATCGGTAACGTCTTGTTTTTAAAGAAGATTAAAAAACCAAACCACTTCTAGAATCCAAGCTGAAAGAATGGCTATTACAAAAAAAACTCAAATGGCCAAAATGTAACATTTTTGCATATATCAGGATCTAGTCAACTAATTCCCAACCAACATTTCCACACAAGTACTACTATGGTAGGACATGTAAACTTATATAATTTAAGCTAGTCAAAATTGTTTCTAAGGATTGAAATATAAATTATTTAGATAAGTTTGTCATATATAATTAGTAATTTGACAAGATTCAACCAAACTTTTCATGCTGACATTATCTATAAGAAGCATCAGATATGCCTAAACATAGCAAGTTTTAGGCCTTTTTTACGATAGTGCCAAATGCGAGAAACTTTTATACTTCTTTCCACCAAATTTTACATACAAGTGGTGCTACGGTAGGCATAGAAATCTTACTTGATTTCAGTAAAGCACATATTTTTTTTCAAAATAATGTCCCCTGCAAATATTTGAGTTTGGTAAAGCCAGTCCTCCAAAAGGTTTGACTGATTACAACCGAAGTTGATGTTCCAAATCCTTCTTCCATTGGTTCCACTTCAGCTTACGGTACGAGACGTTTTGGTTCGAGTTCCAGGTAAGGCACGTGTGTATCTGTAATTGTCCCAGTAGTACTGCATTTGTCTCACTGGTTCAATCTCTAATGATATCTCTGTCAACGAGACGTCAACACCTACCTACGATCTAACATTTTAAGAACCTCATCAAAATTATTTGCATCCATGTAAAGGAAAGTAGGTTCTTTAGTTATATCAGTAACTACTTGTTGGCTGCATAACACCTTCGTAACGTATCAGAGTTGGTAATAACTGCGCACTTTCACTTGATCGGGGGATGAAAACAACATTGAGTATAGACTAAAGATGATGTAGACAAATTATCATCGTCTGCGCTTGTACAAAACCTTGGCTTACCCACGCCAATACAACTGTCAAAGTCAGGTGGTCAGTACTGATGGATGTGGTTATATATATAGATTTTATATAAATACATAAATTGCAATAAATATTGGTAAGATGAAGTATACAAACTGTTTAACATAGTTGTTTACGTAAGCAGTGTTCTATCCTCAAATACCATCCCCGTAGTTTATGATAATCATATTGGCAGAAAAAACAATCCAATGTTAGGACGAGAAATGTATGCTGCCCATCTCGAGCGTGCACTCTACGCCATTCCTTTTACATAATAAAATGGTTTAAGCGTCCGTGAACAGTCAAGGCCGTGGCTGTACTGGCCACGCGCGTGTGAAAACTACCACCAACTGTCCTATGTCTATTTAAACCGCAAACACACTCATTAAAATAGTATTACACGCTAGTTAAGATTAATTTCAATTATGGAAACGCAAATTCACTCATTATCCTGGGTTATTTTTTGGGGTCTTGTAAAGATGGCATACTTTGGAGATGATGTAAAAACGCGAAAATTTTTTGAGACAAAATATATTCTATAACACTCTATGTAGCTTATTTTTTCATGATTATATGAACAAGTTTTGAATCGGCTAAGATGCTTGGAGACCAATCACGAACGTTCTGCCTAATAGTATCAGAATCTTCATTGGCCAAGTGGAAAGGGATAATTTCTTCATACATGCGTGACAGCCAATAAGGAAAGAAAACTTTCGGACATGAGTGCAGTACGTTGAATTCTAGCAAAAAGTCAACTTTTCCAGCGCATATATAGGCATACAATGTTGAAAAATTACGGGTGTAACCGCGCATGTGCAGTACTGATAGCCGCTCACAGACACATGCGCAGTAATTGATGCTTCGGTGGTCCACAGATCAGATCGTTGGGTGTGAGTGAGGAGATGTGATGCGGGCGGCTCCTAATATCGAACTATTGAGAGGCGATGACGGTGAAGTGAGGTTAGCGTGAAGCAGTACCGGAATGAAAAGACAGGGGAAACGAAAGATCTCAGATAAAACCCGCCTACCAGCGGCATTGTCCGGCACGCTTCTCACATGTGAAAATCTAGGAACGAATCCGCCGGGAATCGAACCCGGTTCGTCTAAATGGAGGGCAAGTAGTCTAACCACTATACCACCGCGGCCCCTCAATTCCTTGACAATGTCAATTTTCTACTAGGCGGAAGGATACGGAAAATTATAAACAAAAAATAGATCATAAGTAGAGACTTCAACAACCTTTACAAATATAGTCTGTTCTCGTTATCTTCACACTTTTTAAAACAAACCTTTAAAAAATCACTAGTTTGTGATTTTTTTGTTTTATAAATATTTCTTGTGTCACAAACGTTTTATACTTCTGTCAACATAAAAGTATCACATTTCTGGTTTAATTTATCTTTTACTTGTATTTTATATAAAATACTATTATATTCATAATGTATACGAATATATCCACAGAAAAAATAGGTGTGTTGGAAACGGCTAGAAAGAAAGAGTTCTTATGCTAAACGTCATATAACTGAGTGCGCACGAATGCGGTGCGTTGGTCCCTGTAGTGAAATTTACGAGACTTGTTTCAACTTTGTTTGCGCGAGACAGAGGAATGTCAGGAAAGTATAACATTATCCGGGGTTCAGAAAAGTTGGTAGTATAGTCCATTCACGGTTTGTTCACACTTTTGGAATCAAACCTTTGAAAAATCTCCCCATTAATGACGTGTTTGATTGTTTACTAAATATGTCATGTATCACAAGTGTTTCATACTTCTGCTAACATAAATTTACCATATTTTTTATTTATTTTTTTTCTCTAAATTATCATTTATAAATAATATGAATAATAACATTGAGAAAATAGATGTGTTGTTAATGCCTAGCAAGAAATAGTTCTTGTGAAATATTATATAACACCGAGTGCCCACGAATGCTGTGCCNTAAAATACTATTATATTCATAATGTATACGAATATATCCACAGAAAAAATAGGTGTGTTGGAAACGGCTAGAAAGAAAGAGTTATTATGCTAAACGTCATATAACTGAGTGCGCACGAATGCGGTGCGTTGGTCCCTGTAGTGAAATTTACGAGACTTGTTTCAACTTTGTTTGCGCGAGACAGAGGAATGTCAGGAAAGTATAACATTATCCGGGGTTCAGAAAAGTTGGTAGTATAGTCCATTCACGGTTTGTTCACACTTTTGGAATCAAACCTTTGAAAAATCTCCCCATTAATGACGTGTTTGATTGTTTACTAAATATGTCATGTATCACAAGTGTTTCATACTTCTGCTAACATAAATTTACCATATTTTTTATTTATTTATTTTCTCTAAATTATCATTTATAAATAATATGAATAATAACATTGAGAAAATAGATGTGTTGTTAATGCCTAGCAAGAAATAGTTCTTGTGAAATATTATATAACACCGAGTGCCCACGAATGCTGTGCCCTTTCACGTTGGTGTTATTTTTTTTTTAGACAAAACCAACCTTTGTTTGCTCGAGGCGGAGGAATACCCTGAAAGTAGAACTCGAGCAGGGCTTCACAAAAGTTGGAAGTAACCGTGGATGGACTATAACCATGGATTCTTCTTCCACGCCGAGTAACCTAAACGTTGATGTCGCGAGGCTTGCGATGACCGAGATCTGGTCGCCCTGGCGGAAAGGAAACGGCGTCTGTATTTGCTCCGCCGGCAAATACGTCGTGCGCGGGCTAAGTACGCCCGGCGGGTAATCACTGTTTACTGGAAACACAGGCAGCGCGGTCGTTGCCATGGCGCCGAGATGTTTGCCTGCTAAACGCTGCGCAAATATCGCTGCGTTCGCGCCAGCAAAACCAACCCCCGCAGGGTAACGTTTATTTTTTTTCTTAATGCGGTGTTTGAACGCACTTCTGATATCTGCGTGTGTTCGACGAGGGGCTGTCGTTGCCTGAGGCTAACGAACACGGGTCTAATTAGCCAGGCGCGGTAAAAAAAATACGCGCGTTTTAACCGAGATGAACCGAAGCGCCAAATATTATTTCCTATGTTTGGTGAAACAATCACAATTCGGGCAACGTTGGACGACGGTATTTAAATGAAAATGCCATCCAGTCATTTGAAAAGTATAACTAAATTAGTTATTTTTACTTGCATGTCAAGTACTACTAATGCGTAATTTTATTATTCACATAAAAATCGCAAAATGTTTAAATTTAAAATTTACCCTACTTTCATCCGTATCAAGTCGTTATTTGTTTGTAAATAAAGTTAATTATCAAGTCTCAAAGATAAACTGCGAGACAATAATTACTTTTATGTAATTCATATATGCCCTAATTATATAGAAAATATGATGCCTAAGATCGCTGTAATATGTGAATTAGGCTATTTACGATATTGTAAACTTTTGAAATCCTCCTTTGAAAATGAACCACTGACTATTAACTACATATGTGTTACGGTACACATTGGCTTGCAGAACGCCCGTTAAGTTAGCAGTGAATCAAGTAAGCTAGTTACAAGGCTTGTTGTACTGAGCTAGTTAGGTTTAAAATTATAAAATATCAAGTTCATGTTTTTTTATACACATTGAGTGGGAAACGGAATACTATAAACTTAACTGAGTTCCTAACCGTTTCACGTTTTCAATTCACTGGCGCACGTATGAAGTAATTGGGTCCCGTGACAACGTAAAATTTTTACACGTGGCGAAACGATACAAAGTGAGGACTAAAGTTTATCTTAAGCAAGGCTTACAAACGTGATCAACGTAATGAATATCTACAAATATTACAGCTCACTTATCTGTATATTCCTTCTTATTACCTAGAAAGAGAATATGTAAGACTTCTAAGGATTCGTAGTATAGACCTTTACAGATACTAAAATGATGTCGTATACGCCTTGGCGTATCGCGTTGTATCGAGACGAGTACAGTAGCGGAAATGAAGTTATTTACACGCAGCACCTGNGTATACGCCTTGGCGTATCGCGTTGTATCGAGACGAGTACAGTAGCGGAAATGAAGTTATTTACACGCAGCACCTGGAATGATAAATGTCAACTGTGTCTAAAAATGTTTGACCGCGGCTGCGTAAACACAGAGCTTTGTTGTGCTCTTCATTCCGTTCGCGTACGGAACCCGACACGCCTTGGCATAAGCAAGCGTTGTATAGAGACGAGTACAGTTGCGGAAATGAAGTTATTTACACGCAGCACCTGAAATGATAAATGTCAACTGTGTCTAAAAATGTTTGACCGTGGCTGCGTAAACTGTCTCGAAACAACACGAGAAGTAAGGCAAGCCGTACGGAACCCGACACGCCTTGGCATAAGTAAGCGTTGTATAGAGACGAGTACAGTTGCGGAAATGAAGTTATTTACACGCAGCACCTGAAATGATAAATGTCAACTGTGTCTAAAAATGTTTGACCGTGGCTGCGTAAACACAGAGCTTTGTTGTGCTCTTCATTCCGTTCGCGTACGGAACCCGACACGCCTTGGCATAAG
>NQII01004071.1:97455-120058 GCA_002778355.1 Clitarchus hookeri | reverse complement strand
GGGGGGGGGGGTGCGTCACACGAACCCGAAATTTTCAAGTGCTGCCTCGCCATCCCCCCCGAAAATGGCGTGCCACGAAGCTAATTTCGCGCGGGGAACGAACCGTCACAAACAACGTCTGCTAATGAAAGACTTCCAAGAGTTTCGTTATTTACAAAACAAACTCGACGCTGAAAACACGCGGGCATGTGACTAGAAACTCTACTGGTTACTGAAAACAGGGCCACATTTGCCGGTACACAATAGCGGTATAGACCGCCTATAGTCCATTCACGGTTACTTCAAACTTTTCTGAAGCCCTGCTCAAGTTATACATAGGGGATGTTCCTCTGCCTCTTACAAACAAAGTTTAACTGTGTTAAGAAAATTTGACTAAAAAGACAACGCACCGCATTCTTGCGCACTAAGTGTAACAGTGTTTTGCATTAGAACTATTACTTACTGGGCATTACTAACACACCTATGTTGTCACTGTGTTTATTCATATCAATTATAAATGAAATATTAGAGTTTATAAATAAAATATAAATAAAATTTCAATTGAACCAAAAATTGAAATCTTTTATATCATTTTATGTTAACACAATTATAAAACGCTTGTGATATATAACATTNAATTGAACCAAAAATTGAAATCTTTTATATCATTTTATGTTAACACAATTATAAAACGCTTGTGATATATAACATTCTATAAAACAACTAAACACATCATACATTGGGAGATTTTTCAAAAGTTTGAACTATACCTGATGTTTGACCTTGGATTACGTTTTTTTTACGAAATTGTTTATCGTGTCCTTACCATGTTTTTAAACGAAAAGAAAAATATACCCGAGAGANATTACGTTTTTTTTACGAAATTGTTTATCGTGTCCTTACCATGTTTTTAAACGAAAAGAAAAATATACCCGAGAGAAGGACATGATGGTACTTTAAAGATGACACGCATGATACAGGCATTATCTTGTCGACACCCAACATCGTTAAAAAGATTTTTATTAACATAATACACCGACTTGAGCGAATATACAGGAGAAGCATGTATTGAAATTCGCTACAGAGTTTCCATCAATAATATGATACAGACTCACCGCTCTAAGACAGTGATTCCCAAAATTNAATTGAACCAAAAATTGAAATCTTTTATATCATTTTATGTTAACACAATTATAAAACGCTTGTGATATATAACATTGTATAAAACAACTAAACACATCATACATTGGGAGATTTTTCAAAGGTTTGAACTATACCTGACGTTTGACCTTGAATTACGTTTTTTTTACGAAATTGTTTATCGTGTCCTTACCATGTTTTTAAACGAAAAGAAAAATATACCCGAGAGAAGGACATGATGGTACTTTAAAGATGACACGCATGATACAGGCATTATCTTGTCGACACCCAACATCGTTAAAACGATTTTTATTAACATAATACACCGACTTGAGCGAATATACAGGAGAAGCATGTATTGAAATTCGCTACAGAGTTTCCATCAATAATATGATACAGACTCACCGCTCTAAGACAGTGATTCCCAAAATTATATGAACAGCGACCCATAAAAAAAAAAGTCAAAGTTCAGGACCCACTTTAATGCTATTGTATTTCTTACGTAGCGAAAGGAAGTAAAGGGTAGTATAATTAATAAAATAGTTAAAAAAATTTAAGTATTAAAGAACAATTTTAATTAAAACGATGCCTAATCAAACAGCATTACACAATGTGTTATAAATTATAACATTTATAACTCATGCGTATGTTTATGTATGAAATTATATTTTTCGAGGCCCACCAAATTTTAGTCTGCGATCCACCAGTGGGTCGCGACCCATACTTTGGGAAATACCGCTCTTAGTCGTATAGGTACTCGCAGCGCGACGAGAACACGGCATGGCACGCCTGTTCGGAGCCGTGCCCGTAGCAGCGATGTGACACTAGACGAGCGTGGCAGTGTCGACCTTACCACTACCGCGATTTCCAGCCTTAACAGCGGGAACTAGCTCCAGGTTGGCGGGCGCCTTAAATCACACGTGTATAATAATAACAACATTTTCTCATGTAATCCAGACTGTTCTTGGTTACGGTTACAGATAACCCATTTTAAATTAGGCATTATTTTTAAGCGTGTGTGATTATCAAGTCAACGTTTAAATAACTTAATTGCTTCAAAGAGTTACTTAAATAGTACATAAATATTTTTTATATTAAAGGACTATGTATTGCTGTAAATAATTGTTTTCGGTTAACAGAAACGGCTGGTTCATCTGAAACCTTATTATTATAGCAGTATCAATTTCACTGTTAAGTAAAATTCACGCTGACTGTTAAAATTCAATAAGACGCGGACAAAAGTAAAAAATAATATTAACTATATGTTACTGAAAAACAAAATATTTATTTTATATTTTATAAAATCAAGATAACTAGATGTTAATTAACTAAAACAACATTCATAATAAATCTAATGACGTTTGCAGTAATGTCAGTTTATATTTATTTTACTTTATAAATTTTCACAGTACCTTTTCCCTTTTTGCCATAAAAAATATTGTTCATAAAAAATGTCATTACTTTCCTTATGCCGAATGCTTTACTACACGTTTTATACAGCAATCGTGTAGTTTTGAGGTCCGCGGACTGAGTGTGCGGGTAAATAGAATACTACCTTCAAGAAAATCTGAAATGAATAATTGATAGGAAAGTTCTGTAGCCAATTTCCAGGAAAGCAGTAACCAAACTGGCGGACTAGCGTTCGAATGTCGTGTTCGTTTATTGCAGCTTCAGTTGCTGCAGGAATGAAACAAATATTGGCGAAGTTGTTCTGATCAGTGAACTGTTCGTGGCAGAAATAAGAGTGCACTCCTACATGAACTACAGCTGTATATCTGCTGCTATTGTCACTGACGGAACCACAAAAGATAATTCTCTTGGTGTACGATTGATCCATGTGGTGCAGACAACCCACCTGAACTTCCACTTTCCAATGTTACTTTGCCAGGTTATGCCAAGTTCAATTGCGGCAACCTCCTTTNAAAAATTTAAGTATTAAAGAACAATTTTAATTAAAACGATGCCTAATCAAACAGCATTACACAATGTGTTATAAATGATAACATTTATAACTCATGCGTATGTTTATGTATGAAATTATATTTTTCGAGGCCCATNAGGACCCACTTTAATGCTATTGTATTTCTTACGTAGCGAAAGGAAGTAAAGGGTAGTATAATTAATAAAATAGTTAAAAAAATTTAAGTATTAAAGAACAATTTTAATTAAAACGATGCCTAATCAAACAGCATTACACAATGTGTTATAAATTATAACATTTATAACTCATGCGTATGTTTATGTATGAAATTATATTTTTCGAGGCCCACCAAATTTTAGTCTGCGATCCACCAGTGGGTCGCGACCCATACTTTGGGAAATACCGCTCTTAGTCGTATAGGTACTCGCAGCGCGACGAGAACACGGCATGGCACGCCTGTTCGGAGCCGTGCCCGTAGCAGCGATGTGACACTTGACGAGCGTGGCAGTGTCGACCTTACCACTACCGCGATTTCCAGCCTTAACAGCGGGAACTAGCTCCAGGTTGGCGGGCGCCTAAAAATCACACGTGTATAATAATAACAACATTTTCTCATGTAATCCAGACTGTTCTTGGTTACAGTTACAGATAACCCATTTTAAATTAGGCATTATTTTTAAGCGTGTGTGATTATCAAGTCGACGTTTAAATAACTTAATTGCTTCAAAGAGTTACTTAAATAGTACATAAATATTTTTTATATTAAAGGACTATGTATTGCTGTAAATAATTGTTTTCGGTTAACAGAAACGGCTGGTTCATCTGAAACCTTATTATTATAGCAGTATCAATTTCACTGTTAAGTAAAATTCACGCTGACTGTTAAAATTCAATAACACGCGGACAAAAGTAAAAAATAATATTAACTATATGTTACTGAAAAACAAAATATTTATTTTATATTTTATAAAATCAAGATAACTAGATGTTAATTAACTAAAACAACATTCATAATAAATCTAATGACGTTTGCAGTAATGTCAGTTTATATTTATTTTACTTTATAAATTTTCACAGTACCTTTTCCCTTTTTTGCCATAAAAAAATATTGTTCATAAAAAATGTCATTACTTTCCTTACGCCGAATGCTTTACTACACGTTTTATACGGCGATCGTGTAGTTTTGAGGTCCGCGGACTGAGTGTGCGGGTAAATAGAATTCTACCCTTCAAGAAAATCTGAAATGAATAATTGATAGGAAAGTCCTGTAGGCAATTTGCAGGAAAGCAGTAACCAAACTGGCGGACTAGCGTTCGAATGTCGTGTTCGTTTATTGCAGCCTCAGTTGCTGCAGGAATGAAACAAATATTGGCGAAGTTGTTCTGATCAGTGAACTGTTCGTGGCAGAAACAAGAGTGCGCTCCTACATGAACTACAGCTGTATATCTGCTGCTATTGTCACTGACGGAACCACAAAAGGTAATTCTCTTGGTGTACGATTGATCCATGTGGTGCAGACAACCCACCTGAACTTCCACTTTCCAATGTTACTTTGCCAGGTTATGCCAAGTTCAATTGCGGCAACCTCCTTTAGTTTAAGCAGCGCTTGTCACTGGAGAAGTCCCCAGGGTGTCCCATAAGCACTCTGTTACCTCCACTTCACATTTACGGGGTTGGTTCTGACTCCCTGCTTGGCCTGTCTTGATGAGGTTAATTAATCCCCTTGCCACTTTTCAGTGTCTAGAAATTGTTTCAGATTACGATTTTTGTGTATTTTTGTTCCTTATAATAATAAGAGAACTTCTATACATTATTCGTTTGTACCCCCATATTTGTTTACAACAATCGACGCAGTCTTAATTTTTTATTTATATATTTTTATTTCCCTGTCCAAGTGTTTGTGTAACTTAATATTATTTATATCCGGCTAAGTACACAAAGTCTTGCAATGTCCTTAGTGTCCGAATAAATTGTTCAGTTAATAATTCATTAGACGGCTAATTTTATGTTAATTGTATAGTTCGGTTATGGGTATACACACTCGTCCCTGCTGCCATTTTTATTAAGCCGTGGTAGGAATGAGATCTCGGAACAACTTCAAGAGTGTTCGGCACCGACAAGCACATACTCGTTTCCGTTTTTCTCGTAAGCATTAGAGTAAAAACTACCATAACAGCAATACACCTATATATCTCACAGCTTCAAAATCGGACTTGACCGGAGTTCGAGTGACCGCATCGGCCCACGGTAGCGTTAACTATATTTTAAAGAAAGCATTGACACGTGTGTTTTCAACCTGTTTTTGCCGAATGGTCTCCTAATTGATACGTTACGTCAGGGGTACTCAAACTGCGACCCGCGAGCCACGTGCGGCCCGCGGGTTCATTCTTTGTGGCCCGCGCTCGCCGGCTTCAGTTAGATAAAAGTACCCAAATTCTTTTTTTTTAGGGTATCTGTTACAAAAATAAAAAAGCAATACATAATACGAATTTACTAAATGTTAAAGTCACTGATGAAACTAGACGATATTTTTCATTATTTTATCAGTCAGGCGACTTCTGTACATATTTTGGATGTACTACCTCCGCCCGCCATCACAATATCGAACGAATAAAAAACGACTTGCAAGACGATACACGACGCTGAATTTTAAATGTCATCGAATTACCTACCTACTTTTAGTTCACAAATAGCATTATGTCAAGTGTCGTAAGTGCGGCACGCGGTGGTCTTTGTTTTTCTTAATATGGCCCCCTAAAAATAAGTCTAAGTACCACTGCGTTCGGTAAGGGATGGCTTAAAAGTGAATCCTAATGGGTACCGCCATCTATGGCCAGCATCCGTAATCTCGTAACGTATGCTGATACACTTTCCCATGCCTCTCATGACAAGCAATGCGATGACACTTGCGTCAACTGATGAAAACACAGTGTCTCGTAACTCTGGGGCAAGGTGCACACTTTTGTTGTTATTCACTTGTTTTTATTTTTCGGGATTACTTTTAAGATTCGAATGTTTTTTCGTGACATATGGCTTGTTTACTTTAAATATAAACCTTTTCATTAAGTTCATAATATAAAAGTATATGCGTCTGTGAAATATCCGTTGATAAATGTGTTCATATAAAATTGTAATTCTAATTTAATTAAAATTTTTAAGTTTTTCAATATAAATAAGCAGCCTATAGTAAATTGGTATACATTTTTCTTTAGATACTCGCAAATGCAACACACAAAAAAATAGACAGTACAAAAACATTTAACAAAGTTATAACACACTGAAGAGCAAAAAAAAAACTGGTATAGGTGTGCGTATGCAAATAACAGAGGTATGGAACCAATCGCAGTAACGCGATGCGGTCGGCAGCGCCTATATAAGACAAGCGTCTGGTAAATTTGCTAGATCGGTTACTGCTGCTACAACCGCAGGTTA
Organism: Clitarchus hookeri; assembly: GCA_002778355.1. Lineage (NCBI taxonomy): Eukaryota > Metazoa > Arthropoda > Insecta > Phasmatodea > Phasmatidae > Clitarchus > Clitarchus hookeri. Next base: position 113,586 of record NQII01004071.1, on the reverse strand, counting down.
TCAAGATTTAAGTGAGTTTGAACGTGGTGTTATAGTCGGCGCACGAGAGATGGTACAGAGCATCTCCGATGTAGAGATAAAATTTGGATTTTCACATACGACCATTTTAAAAGTGTACCGTGAATATCGGGAATCCGGTAAAACATCACATCTTCGACATCGCTGCGACCGGAAAAATATCGTGAAAGAACGGGACAAACGACGACTGACGAGAATCATTGAACGTGAAAGACGTGCAACCCTTTCTTAAATTGGCGCCGATTTCAATGNGACAAACGACGACTGACGAGAATCATTGAACGTGAAAGACGTGCAACCCTTTCTTAAATTGGCGCCGATTTCAATGTCTCCTGCATACCTTCAGACATTAGTCGAGTCCATGCCACGTCGTCTTGCGGCACTTCTGCGTGCTCGCGGGAGCCCTACACGATATTAGGCAGGTGTACCAGTTTTTTTGCTCTTCCGTGTATAATGCGCTAGCAGCAAAGAATTCGGATGATAACAATAACCGAAATGGAACTATTTCTCAGTTACAAGGGTGTTTACCAAACAGCGTGGAAACTCGAAAATCATGTGTACGTTCCAAAGAATTTAGAAACTGTCAGTAAACTGGCAACCTACACCAAAAATAAACAGTTCCCTGCTTTTGAGGGCGTTCACTACAACGCATGCAGTCGCGCAGTTCAAATGGAGAATCAGCGTTAAAGTAATTCTTTCTCGGTGCATCAATTTAAAACATAACTTTTTTAAACAAACGTTTTCTACGTGAAATTCCTTAAGAAGTACTGGCACGTTCATAAAACTTCCAAATCTTATATATATATATATATATATATATATATATTAAAATTAGGTTTTACAAAAAATAGCTGTATTCTGTAAAAAAAAATCGCGGTGAATACACCGGTAATTTAGTTTGAAGCATTTTTTTTTTAAAATTGGTGCAATGAGAAGGAATTTCTTTAACGTTGATTTCCAATTTCAATTGCGTGGCTGCAGGCTTAAACAGGCGGCGCCCTTAATAACTGTAAATTTAATTTTTTTTGCTAACTAACTTTGAAGTTTGTTTTTATACAAAGTAAAGTTATTATTAATGTTTTGAAAATTATAAATCTACATGTCGTAAAGACGTGGGATATNTTGTTTTTATACAAAGTAAAGTTATTATTAATGTTTTGAAAATTATAAATCTACATGTCGTAAAGACGTGGGATATATTTATTTCACGTATGGCGTAATGATACACTGTGTTCTGAAAAACTAAACTCTGCGAGTCTTTCAAGTGCACCTAGTTAACCGCGAGCAGTCGGAAAATATAGCCAAAAATTCCAAAACTACAAAAAAATTAAATAATACATAAAAATTAAATTAAAATATTGACTGGCNTTGTTTTTATACAAAGTAAAGTTATTATTAATGTTTTGAAAATTATAAATCTACATGTCGTAAAGACGTGGGATATGTTTATTTCACGTATGGCGTAATGATACACTGTGTTCTGAAAAACTAAACTCAGCGAGTCTTTCAAGTGCACCTAGTTAACCGCGAGCAGTCGAAAAATATAGCCAAAAATTCCAAAACTACAAAAAAATTAAATAATACATAAAAATTAAATTAAAATATTGACTGGCNGAAAATATAGCCAAAAATTCCAAAACTACAAAAAAATTAAATAATACATAAAAATTAAATTAAAATATTGACTGGCCCAAATAAGACTATAAAAACGTCTCAGCCAGTCGCCAACCAACCACACCATAGAACACGTAACAAGAAAATAGGTCAAGTGGGCTTGACTAAATTTCACTGCCAAAAATAAAAATATTGTAATTTTTATTAAGGACGTTCAACTGTCTAAATTTTCCTTTGTTTTGTGTGGATTATACATTTTTGTCATTTATACAATTTCTAAATAAACCAAAATATAAAAAATTCATTTTAAGTAAATATAAGGTATAAAAATTATTTTGAAAATTTTATGAAACAAAATATATAAAATCCAGCTAATATTATGTTTTTTTAATAATATGGGCGCCATGAAGCGATTTATTTCAAATTTTCCACTTGTTTTTCCTGCCATTAGCATTTAGATTATAGCTTAAATTTTATATTAAAAAAAAGTTTTATCAAACCATTTATCACATAAAATCATTTTAAAAACGGTGATAGAGTAGGCTATTGCTGGGCGGGGAAATTTCCCGAAGTCTATTTTAGTTAAGTTGAAATGATTCACAAACGTCAAAACTTCGGAAATTTTTTTTAGCAACTAATGAATCGCAGGATAAATATTTCTCAACTTGGTCTCAGCATCGGTTCTATAGAATCAGCGATCATGACGGAGTACACTTGTGTTGCGTGATACATGGCGTAACTGATATAATGAACTCTTTCTTTATATGAAATATCTATAATAATTTTTTTCCGACAATGCGAATGTAAAAAAAACGTATTTTGAAATCATCAAATATTATTTCGATACATTTTATTTTCTTGGCGTAAATACAATTTTAAACTAGGGCATGGGAATACGTTTTGTATAGCAACACGGAGATATTTTTTAATGACCATGGTGACTATATTTGAAGTCAGCTGAATTCCAAATACGGGGAATGTGGAAAAGATGCCCCAACAGGGGAAATGCCCCATCCTGTCTAATTCACAGAGTTATCACGAGGCGCAAGGCCTGAGTAGCAGCTTGTGTTCCTACTAGTAAAGAACTAAAGTAGCTAGGCAAACTTGTGTAAATGTTTTGTGTGTGCTCGTTAATAGCAGACCAAACAGGTAAGAAAAACTGTTACGTGCGTTTTTTTTATAATATCGTGTGTAGGTTGGGCGTATTTTCCGTGGGTAAGAAATTTTAATCCTGCATGTTGTAGATGTGTGGTGAAATTCTACGTTCATTGCAGTGAACGTAATCTCTGTCGCGGCGATATTGTTCTAGAATTGTGTTGAGATATTTGGGCGCCGATGAGGGTGAAACAAGGTGAGAATGGAGCAGCGCTGGAATGCAAGGGTGGGAGAAGCGGGAGGTCCCCGAGAATACCCGCAGACCAGCGGCATAGTCCAGCACGATTCTCACTTGCGAAATTCCGGGTTGACCCGGCCGGGGATTAAACACGGTTCGCCTAGGAGGGGGGGAGGCGAACAGTCTAACCACTCAGCCACCGCAGCCCCTCATATTGTTCTAGACACGTATTTTATATTCACGCGGGTAGTCTCTCCCACACAAAAGGACAGATGGCCCAGTAAACTGTAGGGGAGACGCCCCGAAATTCATACGTTAAGCTAATATCTAATTTGCACCAATACAAAATATTTTTGACAACTCTACTATTATCCAGTATATTGCTGTAGTTATATTATAAATTATAAACTATATGTAATATTCAATACATTTTAATCACAGATAATTATTTTAGTGTCGTGTTCTAGTTTGGACAAAGTAGTATTCATTTGTTGGAAAAAATTTCAAGTACGTCATGATATTACGACAAATCTGTCCCCATTACCTGTATACATCACTATTTATGCTCGTAAAATAACACTGTGGAATACAAAACAAACTGGTATAACATTTTTTTTTTTTTTTTTACTTTATTTCGAAAGATAGGTTTTTCTTTATACCACAAAGTCGTTTCCGAGAGTGCAAGCGGAATTTAAAAAAAAAAACCAATTTTCAATTTGTTGTTCAAAAATGTAAATATAAATCACAATGCTATGATTTTCAATATTGATATCACCACACCTGGCCTTTGTGCATCAATGGTCGCTGAATCCAAATTCAGCACCAGATCACCTAATTTTTATATAATATTAGAAATTCTGATCATCACGAGAGGAATTATGTAGCGAAAGATAACTCAGAAACCCATCAACCTCTGTGAGAATCAAAGCAGCAATTTTGTGATTGAAGATTCACATATGTGTTTAGGATAGGCCTACAGTGACTTACAAAAGTGTCATCTGCACATTCCTATTCCTCGGAATTGCTCCCAAGCACCAATGAATCGGCCACACCTTCAGTCACTGCAGGAAACGGAACACAAACTCCTAGAACAAATACCGCCATCTTAGTTGCTGAATCAGAATAATGAATTGAGGATTTCTGATCAATTACGCATTGACAATGTTGATCTGACACGGCAGACACCAACGATATGTTTGAAGGGGGTTGAGCCCAATACCTACGTTCTCCAATTATAGGACGAAAAGGATGAAAGCAATCCGCAGAACATATTTTAAGTGAAGAAAAGAAAAATAAATCGGAAACAAATAACGCTGCTAAAAAATAAGGCAAAAACAACATACAAGAAAAGTAAAGGACGTGAGGAGGGAAACAATATGTGTTGATCAGTATGAGTGAATCAGATGAGATAGAAACGAAGTTTGTGTCTAATTTTGAACATATTGAAAAAAAATGAACAGTCTTGTTTAGGTATTGTGTGATAGTTATAGATTTTTGTTCGTTACGTGGGGTATNTGTTTAGGTATTGTGTGATAGTTATAGATTTTTGTTCGTTACGTGGGGTATAACTGCCACATTTACCCTATGAAACAAAAAAATGATAGGTATATGCGAAATACGTTTCTTTAGTTCGTAATTGTAGAAATCTTTAATTTCACACATAAAACCATTTATTTNATAACTGCCATATTTACCCCATGAAACAAAAAAATGATAGGTATATGCGAAATACGTTTCTTTAGTTCGTAATTGTATAAATCTTTAATTTCACACATAAAACCATTTATTCTGTGTTTTAGAGCGCGTATTTTGGCATCACAGTCCATGCATTTCTTGTAAATTGAGTGAAAATATCTTAAAATAGTTCCGGTTGACAAAGGAATTTCTGGGCCTGTATCTAATCAAGAAACAATCGCCCGCTTTTGGCTGAACTGCTGCAGAGGATAGTGAATAACAAAACCATAAACTGTTGGATATTACGTTGCTGCTGGAATTCCTTTGGCCGCTTTGTTATGTATAGGCCTAAGATGCCGCATAACCTCAAGGCAGATACTTGCGTTTAGTTGTTTAGATTTATCGCGAAAAATAACGAAACAATAAACTGTGGGATATTACGTTGGTGCTGACATTTTTTTGGCCGCTTTGTTATGTATAGGCCTGACCCTAAAGGCGAATACTTGGGTTTAAATGTTTACATTATTTGCTAAATAAATTTTTTAAAATATATTTCCGTACCCCAAATTTTATTGACATATTGTTACCTATTTTGACAACGAATTAGTTCTACAGTTCAGATATTGGTTAAAAATGAGACATTTCCGATTCTTCTGAAGTATTCGTTATTTTTATTTTTGTAACTTAAAAACTAAATTATAATTTATTGTGTTTTAAGATAGTGTACAATATTTATCCTACTAACTTTGAAGATAAATTATTATATGATGCATTTTAATATAGTGTAAATATCTGATTGTCCACGGGGTCTATTTGAAAATTTTTCTTTCAAATAAAGTAAGTAATCATAAAACCCAAAATTTAAAAATCAGGCAAGTGAGGTTCCGTTGCCCTTTACTTAATATATGAAAATAAATGTGTATGTCTTCCTTTTGCAATACACCAATAAATCAAATTCTATTTAATTAGGTAAATTTTAACCAATTCTGAGTTTTGCTAGCTTTGCGGCCATTCACCCACAAATCCGTAGTATCCATGGGAAGGCATTGCCTGACAGCAGAGTAATTAGCTGCGAATTAGTTTGCATCGCATGAAAATTAGTTAAATTAAAACCCAGGATTATACGCATTTTTACAATACTATCTAAATTAGTCATTCAGCTGAATATAGAGGAAAATATATTAGTTTACCTCAATAAAAATAAAACTAGGAAGTTCTTCGGTGTCGCATATATATTTTTTTCAATTATATAATTCTTACTAGAAAGAATTTAAGGGCAATTAATAAAAGCTGATACGGGTTTTAAATCTAACAACTACTCTAAAAACGAATGGAGTCAGATTAATCTGCGTTGATTTAATCATGCGAGGAAGACTTTAAACCACGAAAATGTGAAATTAAACTTCGGTTTGGGGATTATTATTGTTTTATAAACGCATGAACTAAAACATATCTAGATTAATTTTTGAAAATTCAAATTTTGCAGTAAAATTTTGTCAATGTTGTTTTACATATTTCACATTTTGCGTTAAAGTGGCCAGTTTTCAGAGTAGTGATTATATGTATAAATACTTTTATAAACGTTTTTTAAGGATGAGCTAAAAATACTTTTGTAATAGTAGAGTACTAAGTTAGTTCCCACGTACACTCAATAAAAAAGATAATATTTCAGCTTTTACACGTAGAAGGCCGTGACAATACCATGGTGGGGTAGGTTTCCTCGGGGTCTTCCCATTTGGTTCGTTATCATTCCACCCCTGATCCGTCCTCATTTCCCATCTTAAACATTCTTCGGGATTGCCTGTACAACACGCGTGTCCCATAGATATGACGTCAGCTCCAGTTAGTGCCAACCTTCTGTCATCTATGTTTACGATGGCCGAAGGACGGAACACCTTACGCATTTTTACTAAAGGCTGTTCGCGATTATATTTCGTTCTCGATTACTTCAACCTTTTCTGAATCCCTGCTGAAGTTCTACTTTCATGATATTCCTCCGCCTCTTGCAAACAAAGTTCAACCAATTCTAGGGAATTAAACAAAAAGGACAACGCACAGCATTCGTGTGCACTCAGTTTAAGAATATATTTTGCATAAGAACTATTTATTACTGGGCATTACCAGCACGCTTATTTTCTCTCTGCTTTTATTCGTGTTAATTTCAAATGAAATATAATAATTTATTTATAAAATATCAGTGAAAGTGCAATTTAACCTAAAATATGATACTTTTACATTAATAGACTTATAAAACGCTTGTGTCAAATGGCGTATTCAGAAAGCAACAAAGCACGTCATACATGGGGTGATTTATCAAAGTTTTGATTTAAAAAGTATGAAGAAACCGCATATAAACTATAGTTTTTGACTGCAACTTCTAAAATAAATTGCTTTTAGGTTCGTGTATTTTAACACACACACACACACACAGTGACATGTTTCCCCATGAAGTTTGCAGCCACTGTAAATGTGAAATGTAGTTCCGTGTTTAACGTAGTATTAATAACGCAATATTTAAATGTGTGGTCAATGAACTTATTACAGTTACTTTATCTTTGTTTTACACCTATAAGTAAAACTGGTATATAAGTATTTTTTTTAATCTCAATCTTTTATCTTATCGATGAATGAATAAGGTGACACCGTCCAAGCAATGTTAATTTTACATATGGCGGAATGAAACGTAACTGACCNCGTAGTATTAATAACGCAATATTTAAATGTGTGGTCAATGAACTTATTACAGTTACTTTATCTTTGTTTTACACCTACAAGTGTAAAAACTGGTATATAAATAATTTATATGTTTTTTTATGTCACTCTTTTATCTTATCGATGAACGAATAAGGTGACACTGTCCAAGCAATGTTAATTTTACATATGGCGGAATGATACGTAACTGACAGAAAAGTAGAACTCAAGGAGAGTTTTGAAAACTACTAGTTCACACGCGGACAGCCTATTCGTGTAGAGAGCCACATGTTCTACTTATCTTTAAAAAAAAATTATATCGCGTAGCAATTAGATTTGATTCTGGTTTGCTAACGTCAACTTCGTATCATCAGCGCAGATAAACTGAGGAATAATTTCACAATTTAAACCATATTTTGCTGACCTTCTGAACAGAGTACAGGAGATAAATTTGTACTGAATTTTCAGCTGGAGATAACGGATCTTTGCGAGAGAGTACTGGAAATCTAAGAAACTACAAATTTGCAAGCAAATGTTTTGCCAATACGATGAATTATTTTAACACGAAATGTGCACATTCTCAGCGTAAGAAATTAATTGACATGAACCCGTGACTCTGGAAAAGTATTGGTTCTCAAAGTTGGCAAAAGCTGTTGCCTTGGCTTTCTTGAACTTTCTATACTGACTAATGGAAATATTTTAATTTCAAATATTATGTTTATCATTGAATAATGCCCCACGCCCTCTTAAAGAAAATTAATTGTTCACTTATTTCGTCACAACTAATAACGCGTTTAAAACTATTAGAAGGTAGGCTATTCACGAAAAACTGAAGTCATCATTAAGATGTATTTGTATGCACAGTGTGTATTTTCCCAACACATATGTGAGTTGAGTTGAGATATTTGGGTGGCTGTTAACAATGAGGCTGTGAGAGCCGATGAGGATGAAATGAGGTAAGAATGGAATAACGCTGGAATGCAGGGGCGAGGGAAACGGTAGATCCCCGAGATGACCCGCCGAACAGCGGCATCGTCCGGCACGATTCCCACGAGCGAAAATCCGGGAGCGACCCTGCCGGGAATCAAATCCGGTTCGCCAAGGGCGGGAGGCGAGTAGTCTAACCACTACACCACCGCGGCTCTTCCAACACATGTAAAATTAACATGGCCGTGAGCCTTGCCACTTGACTCGTGTGTCGGTCAAGTGAAACTGTAAAATTATCAGAAAATTTTTTACAAATGTGCTGATTCTTACACTTTATATATATATATATATATATACTCCAGAAGGGAAAATAAATGATTTCAGTATTCACAAGCGTTTAGCTTACTATTTTAATTCAACGTTATGGAATGGACCTACAGCCTTCCGTCGTTATTAACTTCACTGGGCCTATATCAGTCAGTGTGTCCGTTAAAACGCATACAGGTACAGGCAGGGAGCAGTGATAATTTTCAAATGCTGATTTCAAAAGTTATTATTTAACCGTGACCAGCCTTTAACATCCGGTAACGCATTCTAAACATCTGCTTTATCTCGCCTACAGGCGCGGGGCAACCTCGCGAGAGCAATGAATGTATGACATTAATTTGCATTCTTGTAGAGCTGTCTTCCACCCCATACCCAGTTATCCCTAGCCCCCACTGCCCTCCCCCCTTCTCCAGTCCTTTTCTTGCCGAGGGCGAGTCCGATTTATCATGAGGTTTCGGTCCATTGTTCTCTGGAGCACGAAGGAGACTCCCGGCGCTTAATCTTGTCCACTGATTCCCGTAGACTTACACCCCCCCCCAACTCCTTCTCAACAATCCCTCTTCACAACCACCACAGCCCTCTTGTGTTATGCATAATCGTATCCTGGCCTTTAGTCCCTCTTGGCGCGGAGTCATCGCACCTCCATTAATATTACGCGAATACTTGAGCAATAATAACGAAGCTGCCTGTCTCTCCCCTTCCGCCTAAACAACAAAACAGGGGAAGGACTACTACGTGTCCTTCTGCGCCGGAAATTAACATTAATTAAATATCTCTGCGTTGTCTAGGAAGGAGCGGAGATTGTGACGCTGTTTAAGAAAACGGGCGGGCGGTGAAGGGATATATATCGGCTGTTCACGGTAAAGTTTGCACTTCTGGAATCTCCCTCATTTTGTATATTTCCGTCATATGTAAAATTTACCTTGTCGTGGGCCTTCTTACTTTATTCATACGCCAGTCAAGTGAGAAAGTGAAAATTTTAGTGACTAGGCGTGATATTAACGAACCAGTTCGTACTGTTTGTATACAGGAGAAAAAAACACTGAATTAATTTTCCATAAATTTAAACACAACGCTTGCATTCCAACGTCGAAGCTTGGAACTTCTTAGCGCGATTCGATGCCAACTTAACTGAGGGCCTGCCTGTCAGTATGTATGGCCGTATACGTGCAGTTAATTGGCAGGTTTTTTTTTTTCTTCGAAGGTTGAATACAAAACTGCTCTCCTTGCCGTATAGAGCCTATACAAGATGTGGGAAACGAAGTGCAAAGAAGGAGATGTTGTAGATAAAAAAAGAGACGTTGTTATTATTCCCCAGCACGTAATTCCTTCCCTACCAAGAAGAGAGCCCGGATGTAGTAGGCGGAGCGCCAGAAATTCGTAACGCGAGCTTCCAGACGATAAGTCCCCAATACGGTCTTCTCTCCCCTTGGCAAGAGCGCACGACGCACCCGTCTCCCTCGGACAGTATCGATTATTCAAGTTCGATATCGGGAGTCGACGAGAGTTATTACGTCCAAACCCCACAAACCCCCCCTTCCCAAACCCATATACCCCTGGACCAGAAATATGAGTCTTGTTCTCCGCCGGGGAAAAAAAAGTTTTTTCACATTATAATATTGCCATTCGCTAACGAGCTCCCGCTTGCCGCCCCCTCCCTCTTCTTTAAGGGCGTCCTTGTGGTTTTTAATACCCCCTAGGAGAAATCTGCACAAAACATTCCTTTCAGAAATATTTTGCAGTTATTTTCGAAAATCGGAGAACTGCTACACATAAAGGTTCTAGTTTAGCTTCACTGTGAATCAGTCTCTCTTTTAAGTAATTTTAATAACTGCTGAATTTTAAAGAAAACCACAGAAGTTACAAAAGCATAATACACTGAAGAGCCAAAAAAACTGGTAAACCTGCCTAATATCGTGTAGGGCCCCCGCGAGCACACAGAAGTGCCTCAAGACGACGTGGCATGGACTCTACTAATATCTGAAGGTATGCAGGAGGCATTTCACACCATGAATCCTGCAGAGCAGTCCACAAATCCCTAAGAGCGTGAGGCAGTGGAGATCTCTTCTGAAAATCACGTTGCAAGCAATCCTACATATGCTCAATAATGTTGATGTCTGGTGATTTAGGTGGCCAATGAAAGTGTCTAAAGTCAGAAGAGTGTTCCTGGAGCCACTCGGTAGCAACTCTCGACGTGTGGGGTGTCGCATTGTCCTGCTGGAATTGTCCACGTCAGTCGGAATTCACAATGGACATTAATGGGTGCAGGTGATCGAACAGGATGCTTACGTATCTGTCACCTGTCAGAGTCGTATCTAGACGTATCAGGGGTCTCATATCGTGCCAACTGCACATGCCCCATACCATGACAGAGCTTCCACCAGCTTGAATAATCCCCTGTTGACATGTGGGGTCGATGGATTCATGAGGATGTCTCCATACCCGTACACGTCCATCCGCCTGATACAATTGGAAACGAGACTCGTCAGACCAGGCAACGTATTTCCAGTCATCAACAGTCCAATGGCGGTATTGGCGGGCCCAGGTGAGGCGTAAAGCTTTGTGTCATACAGTCAACAACGGTACACGAGTGGGCCTTCGGCTCCGAAAGTTCATATCAATGATGGTCTGTTGAATAGTTCGCACGCTGGCACTTGTTGATGCCCCAGCATTGAAACCTGCGCCAATTTGAGGAAGGGTTGCACTTCTGCCACGTTTAATGATTCTCGTCAGTCGTCGTTTCTCCCGTTCGTTCACGATTTTTTTCCGGTGGCAGCGATGTCGAAGATTTGATATTTTACCGGATTCCCGATATTCACGGTACACTCGTGCAATGGTCATACGCGAAAATCCAAATTTTATCCCTACCTCGGAGATGCTATGTACTATCTCTCGTGCGCCGACGATAACACTTCGTTCAAACTCACTTAAATATTGATAACCTGCCATTGTAGCATCAGTAACCTATCTATCAACTTTGCCAGACGCTTTTTGTCTTATATAGGCGCTGCCGACCGCATTGCGTTACTCTGATTGGTTCCATGCCTCTGTTATTTGCATATGCACGCCTATACCAGTTTTTTGGCTCTCCAGTGTATTTATTATGTGCTTTCGGTGAGTGTAAGTGAATTGGCGTTATGGAGTATCAATATGGCTTCCCTAAGTAAGACATTTCTTCGTGGTAGAAGCGCGACGCCCTGCCACAAATCTGAAAAATAATTCCGGAAAACGTAAGTGTTTGTAGACGTTTTTATCTGAGGCTGCGACTATTAGTTGAGGCCACGACTGTTAGTTGAGGACACGACTATTAGTTAAGGCCATGACCATTATTTCAGGTTACGAATTTAAGTTATGGCCATAACTTTTTCTTGAGGCCACTGCCATTAGATGTCATGATTATTAGTTGAGACCAAGGCCAATAGTTGAGGCCAATGCTAATAGTTGGGGCCAAGACCAATGGTTGAGGCCAAGTACATTAAATGAGGGCATGAACATTAGTTGAGGCCTCGGCCATTATATAAAGCCGGGACTATTAGATGAAGATTAGTCGTAGAGTTAAGAATAATTACCAAGGGAAAGATCTGCACTTTAAAAGACCTTTTCCTAATTTACTACGTCAAATTAGGCATATACGAATAACGTGAAAGAACAAATGATATGTTTTTCTTTTTCGTGCGTCCGCGGTAGCTTTCTTAGGTTTGTTCACGAAAGAGTCAAATATTTAGGTAAGTTCCCAAATTTGAATAGCAGCGACGCATGAACTTTCTATATTCGTAACCTGATATTTAGCCAAATTTCCATAGTGTGTGTAAGTATGTATTAAAATAATTTCCACTGCAGTTAATGAAGTTTTGTATAATTTTTGTACTGGGCAGGTATACTTATACGCATAACTTAAAAAAAAACATTGCTTTAAAACCAATGTTCTGAACCTTAAATGCAGATCAAAAATGTTAACTTAATGACAGCTCTCATCAATGTTTAAGAAAATATTCCGTTATTTTGCGGGGGGAAATGCCCGTAAATTCCACAGAACTTTCCATGAATTCATGGACCTTTCCTGTAAATTTGCAAGTAATTTTACGTACATACGTATAAACAAAGAGTTTACACAATAATCTATAGTGTTTTCTTATTTAGATATGTAAATTGAAAAAAAAAAAAAATTTATGTAATTTTTTTATTTTGGGTCAAGAGATTAACACACAGAAATTCCTGATTCTATGTCACTTATCACTCACCGGCAAACTTATTACGACATATCAGAGTGTAAATATGTTATTTCTAAAAATTTTACACTGAAATGTTTTCCAGTATTTATTAACGTTTAAGTGTTTTAAGATATGTTAATTATTACGGGTGCCTCAAGCTACTTATTGAACAGCGAAGGAATAAGACTAACTAACGTGGATAAACTAATAGCCGTAGAAAAAATGATTTTATCATTACATTGGCGAAGAAAGCTTCGTATAGACTCGGCATTCTTCGTTACCAAATCCGAAACTATAGGAAGTAGAGAGACGTTCCGTATATTGAATTTACGGAGCTCAGTTTCGTCTTCCGTCATTACGGATCGCGTTTCCCAAGATTAACTGTATATTTCCGCTAAAATGTCCATGAATATATATGGCAATTTTTAACAGTACATATAGCATGTGTGTAATCTAAATAGTGTCAACTTGGCCGTCCTGTCTGTGACTATGAACACATAAAATGTGCTTACAGTAGAGAATTTTGTTCCTACTACAGAACATACAGTTACTTGAAGAGAAAATATATAGCTATATTTATAATTGTTTTTCGAAGAACTGGATTTGAAACAAATAAATTAGCAGGTTATTCTAATGCAAGTACAAAAGTTTGCTGATGCTGCTACCATGAAACTCTAGTAGATAACTAATCGGTTGTCACTTTTCTGNCAGTTTTTTTTTTTTTTTTTTTTCACTGTTACCTTTATCCAGATTAGCCTTCTCCCAAATACTTGCGGTTCGTAAACCACTGCACAACTGCACAATCGGGGATGTCTTATCCGGGAAAAAATAAAAAAGTATACGACCTAGTGATACGTCCTTTCTGAAAACTGTTTCAGAATTTAGATATTCTTAGCTACGAATCCAACAATATGTAATTAACTGCAGTGGAGTGCCCTTCTGCCGAATGTAATAAATTAAATTAAAAAAGGAGGGTTTCGTGTCATTTTAAACTCGAACTTTTGCTATTATATTAGCGCCGCGATAACTTATGACTTTGTAGACCAGTCAAATTAGACCTAAAAGCGGCCAACTTGGGAAAAAATTCCAAAAATTTAGATTTTTTTTTTAGAGGCTTCTTTTTGATTTGGGGAATCATATATCAAAAGTCCCTGACGGTGGCGGGTGAGCTCGAGGAGGGAGGAGGTTTTCGGCTTTGTTTTCGACCTTTTTTCAGTTTTTCGCTTATAACTCGAAAAGTAAGCGTTTTAGCGACTTGGCTATAAAGTACTAAATTGAAGTACACAAAAAGTCGTACACTTTTTATTAATAACATTTTTCTCTACGATTAAGCTTCCGCCGCTATAGCGCGTTGAAAAATGAGCAAGATTTGCAAAATCTGCAAAAATGCCCATTAAAGCTATTTTCAACTTGGATTCTTCCTTATCATGACATTAGACGACATCCATGTGCTCATATTATGTTCTCATATGCATCATGACATGATTGCTGAACGTTAGTGATGCTCGTGTGGTGACTCTACCATGTACATTGTCGGAACGGAGTCCCGATGTCATAATGGAATTATAGGCTGACAAAGAAGACATTTTTTACAATTCAGAATGAGCTTTACTTGATGCAAGTAATTTCTTATTAATAATTAACACGTAAATTCAATGAATTAATTAATTATATAGTTATTTGTTAGTACATACGTTATCAGTGGAAATGGGCAAAATAAGTTAAAAGCAAGATAACTAATTAAATGTAAGTCAGCTAGTTGAGTTGAAAAAATCGTTTGGTTTTCAGTGCGTTCCCCAAAAAAAAGGCGAGCCTCAAAGGGGAACCCTGAGCCGGACCTCAAACGGGACCCTTTTTTGTTCCTTTATGTTCGAAGCCAGTGACCTCGACTTCCCTCCCTTCCCCCTGGTTCTCCCTACGCCCATCACCACACACACGCCCCGTCGATGTTTTTCAGTCAGCCAGTACCTATCTGAACGTTGTCTCGTTTCCGTGTGCGTTTTTCAGTGTTAAACCAATCGTGTCGTGCTGTGTGAGCTAAAATTGTGTCTGTGCTTACCATCGCCTTATAATGGCTGATAGGTGTTTAATATGTTATGAACCTGTCGAAAATGATCGGAGTGTGGTGCGTGAGAAGGGATAGAAGGACTGTTGGCTGCTAGTATCGCAAGAAATAATGGGAAGAGTCGGATTTTTAGGGAGAAAGAAATGGAGTAGTTCACAGCGACTGTCGAAGGCGTTACACAAGACCTTAATCTATTTCTACTGATGTAAGAAGCGTTGAAGAAGCTGATAGTTGCGCATCAGGGAGCCGTCGTCAATTCAGCGTTCCTCCATTTGACTTCAAGGTGAAGTGTTTGTTCTGCTGTAGAGCAATTGATTAAGAGTTTTATCGGAAAGATAGGAAGAACCCTGTGGAAAAATGGGAGATTGTTTATGAAGTACGCAGTTTGGAGATGAAGGCTACAATATTAAAAGGAGCAAACGAAAGGAATGACGAATGGGGAGAACAAGAATAACGAAGAATTGCAACTGTCAGCGATTTGGTTTCAGCTTAAGCTGTTTACCATCACCAATGCTATGTCACTTTTCTCACAACAAAGAAGACTAGCCAAAAATGAGAACATCCTTCAGATGACTACGTGTTAGCTGCTATGGAAGATATTTACTCTTTCCTTGATGAGGGAACCGACTGTCAGTATTCGATGGAGGAGGTGATGAACGCAATAACTGGAGAAAAGCCATCAGTTAAAACAGTAAAACAAAGCTGAAGGAGAAGTATAAGGAACGTTTAACCATCAGCCAGATTCATACCCTCAAGACTGTTCTGTGTTTTAAGGACGTTGGTGTCAAAGTTTTGCACGGAACCTGGTATGATACCTCTATGAGGAGGAAAACGCCAGAAGAAGAACGTCTTAGAGTAGTCAGAGCTGGTGCTGAAATTATCAAGAAAGACATACAGAGCCAAGCATATGACACTAGTCAGTACCCTCCAAGTAATGGCTTTCTTGATGAGGTAGAGGGAATGATCCGTCCAACTCTCTCAACTTTCTTCGAATCAGTTCTAACTTCAAGAGCCAGCAACAAAGAGAGAATCAAGAAAAAAGCTGTGTCGTTCTACCATGCAGTTGTTAGTGCTGCCCCCCCCCCCCTTACACTAAAATCAACTTCACCATTAATGAATTCATTTCATTTAATTTCCATTTTATATTGCATTTATGATTTAATTATTAATTATTAATTACTTGGATCAAGTAAAACTCATTCTGAATTATAAAAACTGTCTACTTTGTCAGCCTATAATTCCATTATGACATCGGGACTCCGTTCCGACAA
>NQII01004071.1:80023-96968 GCA_002778355.1 Clitarchus hookeri | reverse complement strand
AACAATTTTAGACCATTGAGCCAACATTCCAAACCATCACCTTGTTATTATCTCTGGATAGCATTAACACGCATCTTGAAACTCATACGATGATCATTTACTGTATCATATGAATTACATACTAACTGTTACAAACCATGCACTGTTTTGAGCATATCAGTGACGGAACATTAAAATACAGTACAAGTCACGAATATAACGGATATAGTAGGTATTAACGTTCTTCGACAATAAACGAGTACTGAGATAATAAGCATTTGATATCACAACATGCGAGATTAAAAACTTGATTATATGTTTTATTTCAATAACCGAATTTCATCATTGATATTAATTCCATTAATGCAATCAGAAACACGATACGATGAGCGATAGTAACTTTAGTGAAACTTTATTTCCTACATTATAGCAGGAAATATATGGATGGTTTTATTTGCATTCGTTATACTAGATCATGCGAGTTACCAAGACTCTGTTTTGCGACCGCAACACTTTACATTTATCGCCCATAGCACATTCGGTCATTGTGTATTTGTTGCCTCCGAACAGTTATTCGTATACGATATCGCTTGAAACGTTTCAGTTGTTCGTGGCAACACTGGACTCGACTCGTCTGCCCGCCTGCCAGCCAGCTGTGTTAGGCCAAGATGGTGCTTTGCAAGTCGTTCTGTCTCGCTCCCTCTTTCACTTGGGTAGGAGGAACCATGTTCGTTCCAAGAACGGCGCAACTACAGTAACAGTGTGAAACTATAATAAAAAATATAAATAATTTATTTCTTAATGGACCAAACTTTATTTGGTTAATTAAAAGATTAACTATTTTCAGAATGATTCATGAGTAAATAAGGTCACTCACGAGGATTAATACGGAGGTCATTTGGAGCAAAATATGTCAAAATAATGTCGATACTATTCCCAATATTTACAGAGTAATTCGAACAATTTGAAAGGTGCATGAAAAATATTAGCCCTCTCGTAAGTAAATATATATATATACATATATATATACATTATTATTATTTTATTTTATTGTTTACAGTTGAGCATCGAACACCGTATCGGCGTATCATTCTGTGAAAAATGTACGTGACATTATAAAAAAATAACCATATCTCACAACCAAAGGCTACTACCGCAANCGTATCATTCTGTGAAAAATGTACGTGACATTATAAAAAAATAACCATATCTCACAACCAAAGGCTACTACCGCAATAAATGAGCAAGAACGCTCCGTGTTCACGTAGTAAACTGTGAAAAAGCCACACTTCACGATGGTCGAGGTCACGCGCTGTTCGCAGCAATAGTCAAACGGGCAACAACATGTCACGAGCTGTTCCCTGCAATGAGTTTCCAAATTTTTGCATTTCCCAGTAAATATTGTGAAGAGGACCCACATTTATATGACATAATTTGCTCCAAATGACTTAAGGAATAAGCCCTGTAAGTGACGGTAACTCCTCGTGAATCAACCTGTATAGTTTATTCTGTTGTTCGGAGGGTTTCTTCGGGACACTCTAGTTTACTACTGTCGTTACGTTCTCTATGAGCTCAGTATGCCTTATTACAGGTTTCTCTTCAGGCACCGACGTTAATTGTCGTGGAGGTTCCTTTGGTGTAGGCGTACACATTCGCTGATTGGCTGGACGAGGTTCAAAAAGTAGGTATTCCATCATATTGGCTGTCGCAAGTTGCGAAAGATTCCCTGTTGTTTAGACTACCTGCTTGCACGTAAATGTCTTAGGCGCTGACTGAGTGTAGTGGAGAGGTTTGGGCTGTTCTTAACATCGAGGCCTTAAGAGCCGTTGAGGTTGAAGTGAGGTGAGTGTGGAGCAGCGCCGGAATTATGATACGGGGGGGGAGGGGGAGATCCCCAAGAAAACCCTCCGACCAGCGGCATCGTCCGGCACGATTCCTACATGCGAAATATTCGGGAGCGACCCCTGTTTAGACTAGTCTGACAACTATACCATGGCCGCCCCCAGGTGCTGATTAAGGAACGGTGTAATGCGCCATGTTTTTTTTACCAGTGACATCATTTTTCTGGCACGTGCAGCTGGAATTCGCAATAGAAGGGTTTTTTTCGCTTCTGTACTCGTATGTATTTTGTGCTTCACGGATGACCTGGGGCCCCTATGGGTCCCGGGAGGTTTTCGCTAGAAGGGTTTACCAACTCGACGGCATATTTTCTTTTAACCACTGAAATACTACCCGAGTAAACGCTATCCTCGTTACTTAAGCAGCATTCGTTTATGTCTGCACTAAAACCTGTGAATTGTGGGACTTCTTTGGAAGCATCTTATCTCGCGTGTAGTAGTATAATACTGAACAAGAACTGGAAAAATGCATAGAGGAGGATTCTACTTTACGATTTTCGTGCATAAATAGAAATATTGTTCGCTTTTTTGAAAAATCATGAACGCATCCCTGTCACTTGCTATACTGTTTCGTCGCACTGTAGCAGAGCAGAGAAGTTCTACGCTTAGTAAGTATTGCGGACAGNCCTGTCACTTGCTATACTGTTTCGTCGCACTGTAGCAGAGCAGAGAAGTTCTACGCTTAGTAAGTATTGCGGACAGAAATAGTAAGAATTGCACATCATGTTCAAGCAAAAATCTTGAAGGTTGAATCAAATTTTTTGGCATCATATTTCTGACATACCATTTCTCCGAATCGCTTCCTGAACAACTGACTACAGGTATTTTAACAGGTATTTCAAAACAGTTTGCGAAATGTCACATAATTGTTTGATTTTTTAAGCGTATAACAGAAAATGGTAATCGCTTGGATGTGTTCGTTCTTGTTTGCTCGTATGTGAAGATAACGTGAATTTTAACAAATCCCACGCCCACCTCTCTCCCACGGTCCAGCTCCGTAAAACCTTTGAACGATTTTCAACTAACTGCCAATTATGGACGCCGTTTACCGCAGCATTACTATGCGAATTGCTGAGGGTTTACTACTTCAGTCTTCTAAACATTTCGGATTTACCATTAATTTTTAAATAAATTTATACTCCAGAATACCTAACAAATTATATAAATCAAAACACAAAATAATTGGTTTTTGTTTTTATAAATGCATAAATAAAATAGTTATTTAGCCTTATTAGACACTACACGTAGGCTTGAAATATANCCTGTCACTTGCTATACTGTTTCGTCGCACTGTAGCAGAGCAGAGAAGTTCTACGCTTAGTAAGTATTGCGGACAGCAATAGTAAGAATTGCACATCATGTTCAAGCAAAAATCTTGAAGGTTGAATCAAATTTTTTGGCATCATATTTCTGACATACCATTTCTCCGAATCGCTTCCTGAACAACTGACTACAAATATTTTAACAGGTATTTCAAAAAAGTTTGCGAAATGTCACATAATTGTTTGATTTTTTAAGCGTATAACAGAAAATGGTAATCGCTTGGATGTGTTCGTTCTTGTTTGCTCGTATGTGAAGATAACGTGAATTTTAACAAATCCCACGCCCACCTCTCTCCCACGGTCCAGCTCCGTAAAACCTTTGAACGATTTTCAACTAACTGCCAATTATGGACGCCGTTTACCGCAGCATTACTATGCGAATTGCTGAGGGTTTACTACTTCAGTCTTCTAAACATTTCGGATTTACCATTAATTTTTAAATAAATTTATACTCCAAAATACCTAACAAATTATATAAATCAAAACACAAAATAATTTGTTTTTGTTTTTATAAATGCATAAATAAAATAGTTATTTAGCCTTATTAGACACTACACGTAGGCTTGAAATATACTGCGCTGAAAAGACTTTTAACAAAATTTATAATTATTTTTATAAATTTATTAGCAGCTTGATCATTGTTCACTCGCTCTTAACAAGCATATCCAATGTTTATATTTACTTAGTTGTATAATATTTTCTGAGATAAATTATTTTGAAACAAATTTTACTACATACAAGGTTTTACGGAAAATAAGTCTGTGATATTCTAAATAGAGAATCACGTAATTGGTATTTTCATTTATATGAAGTATGTTTCGTTAATCCGGTTTACCGCTTAACACTTAATAATTTACCGTGAAAAAAAAACAACTAAATACTAGTTGCTAAATCACTACTATATTTGTGAAATTTCCGAAATAGATGTTCTCTAGAAATAAAAGTTTGTAACAGCTAAACATTCACGAATTTTTATTTAGAATTTCATAGTTATTTGTTTCATAGAGTTTTCAGATATCCAGTTTAACTGCATTTAAATTAATTGATAGTGCGTAGAAAATGGGAATATAGGTATAAATTTCCAGTACAAATTTAACTAATTGTATATTAAAAGTGAATATTAATTTCTGATAATAGGGACTCAAGATATCTTAACACAATTCGCAACTACGTAAAAATAGCCATTTCTTTAGTACTGACAGCTAAGCTTTCATTCGCCGAGAAAAATGTTTGGTCGAATCAAACTAAGTTTATTTGTAGCAACAAAATTAATTGTTTGTATAGGGGCAGCGAAATATTTCGTTGTACACCAAATTATTTTGTTGTACTTATTTGGTTGCCCCAAACAAATATTGGGATTCCCCAAATAAATATTTTGATGGTGCAACCAAAGGTTTGTTTGACTCTATGTACATTAAACGGTTTCGGAAAATATTTAAAGAATTTGGAAGTCCGACCATGATAAGAAACTTTGTCATCAGCGCCCGAGTGTTATACCCTAGCAACCTCAGATAAAGTAACAACACATGAAGTTCCACAATTTTTAAATACATACTTTAAAATACTGTACAATATGCGCAGATAAATATTTAATATTTTACAGTGTTACTTTTTAGTTTCCTGATTAACGTGTTTTATTATAATGTTTATATCGTTATTAGTAATCAATAAATGCCCTAAAAAACATTGTTTCTCTCCTATTTGTCACAAACAATGCAAACAAACTCTCAAACTGGATTTTCGAACGAAGACAATCAAATGAGTGGCCAAACAAATTAATACATTTGATTCTAGAGAATATTTTGTTGACAGTCTAATTTATTTTGGTCCAACACAGAGGTTTTGGTTATTCAAACATGTATTTTTTAGACGTAGGAAATTAATTTTCTTTTAACAAGTTTTTTTTACTCAACAAAATATTTTGTCGGGACAACTAAGAACATTTTTGGCCCTATAATAATAAATATATATACATATATATGTTTCTATATATTATTTATATTAATTGCGGGCCTTTCTCGCAGTGTGTTTGGGTTTTAACGATTATGACTGTTGTATTTTATTTTAACATATGTATTGAACATTTTAGAGCTTTATGATACATTCTGAGTATTTAATTGTTTGACCTATGAATGAGTTTTCTCACTAGTTACCCCTATCACCAACACGTGATAATAATAAAACGTAATCCCATTGTTTACTTGAATGCTGATTTTATGGCACTGTTGTAATAGACATTATATGAAATATTTATTAAGCTATGCATATATTGGATTCGCCAGATATTAATTTTATGTGCGAACCTGTAATTCAAGTAATATGTGGTATTTTTTTCTGCTGATGGAAGTAAAGTCTCGTGCAATTTATAATCAATACCTAATGGTTTTCCTAAATTGTTGTGTTTCTATTAATAGCTCTTACGTTTCATGAATTACTCAATTACGTATCGTATGCAAGCAAAACTATTATGCCAAAATAATAAATATTCTAATTATTTTAACTGAAATAAACTACCTATAACTACTTTTTATTTGCACATGTTTTCATGGCAATTCTGCGTAATTGTAACAGAGCCACCAACAGTTTGTAAATAAACTGCGGTGGTATTCACAACATTCAAGGGGTTCTCTGGGTAAGTTTAATTGAAATACTTCAGATACTGCCAAAGTTAAGAAGCATACGACTTTCCAGGCGTTATCGCTATTTGTTGTTACACCCATGCAAATTCCAGTCCTTCGCTTCAACAAAAGCGGTATCGATTAAAACATTCTTTCACAGCTTCAAAAAAGTAAAAAATATGATATTTTTATTTCTCGTAGTTTTACCGCAAAATAATAAAAGCCATATGCAATAATTTAATACTGAAGTGTCTAGGAATTTATAATAATTTGATAAAATTCTTTACTTATATGTAAACTATTCTTCTTTTATTGTAAAGTAAGTCAAATCAATTTCAAAATAACTTGCTATATTTTCCTAGTAACTTTGTTAGAGACATTATTTTTCAGTAAATCTGATCGGAGTCCAATAAAAGGACTCTATCTGGGACAACGAAATTATGGGAATTCTGTGAAATTCGTTGAAATAGGTGGCGAGGCTTTTGTGGGTGTTTCCATAAAATAAGTAAAAATTTTAATTTTCTAATGCACGTTTAAAGCTTTAAAAGCCGAAAACGATTTGACCTAGTTGTGAAGGACGTTTGGCATGAAATATCACTGAGTCTTTCATAGCGCCTATAGTTACCTAGGAATTTTGTAATATTTTTCAGAACGGTAGTGAACTGAATTCATGACTCAACAAAAATAATTACTTTTAGTAAATTTTGACTGATATTAAAAAACTTCAAATATAAAATTTTCTTTGCAATATTTTTATAATCATCTCATGCAGTAAGCTTTTTTTTCGGCTAAATGTTCTCTGTAGCCAAAGGGAATTTCTGAATAATTTTCTTTGAAAGCAACCTTTGACTTGAATTTAATTAATAATTATAAGATAAACGAAGAGAGAGAGATATATATCATATTTAAGCATAAAAGGATTTTAGAGGGAAATATATTTTGATCAGCCATTAATTAATTCATAAATGCTTCGCTCATTTGAGACAACGAAAATTCTCATTTCGTTCTCGGATATAGTGGGCTAATTCAAACAGCGTACACGTCAATTTAACATTGACGTAGTCAAAATCGGAGCTTCAATTTCATAAACTGTGTTCGGTTTCCCACGACATTGAGAGTAATAGAACAATCTGTAAAGGAAGTGCAATAAATTGACCAAGATGCGCGGCATCACCTATTACGTATTAGTTCTAAGCAAACTAAAGCAAAAACGTTGAACGAGTGAATTCAGGTTACTACGCAATTTCTTTATTTAAACACTCCTGTTTTCTCCACGCGTATTTTAAAAGTATATCCCTCATACGAAATTTTAACAAATGGTTCTTGTAAGAATGAGATATTTTGTTGATAAGAACAATCTTTATTCTGTAGTATTATAGTAAAATTATTTCCTCTACGAGCAATATTTATTAGTTTTCGTGTTGCCTATACCTCAGGCGTTCGCTAAAACCGACAGTTTACCAAAAGATATACAACTTTTCACGCGCATGCGCGAAGCGAGTTGCAGTACTCAGGGGCGGGTTGAGCTATCACCACAAATGTCTTAGTAACCTGCACATTTCGCTTCATTTTCCGGCAAATCGCTAGACTTCAAAGTCCTGTATGAAAACTGGGCGGTATCACTCGTAGATTTGCTCGTGACACAGTAAGTAACCATATTCTCGCCCGACTTTGTTGTGCATGATTGGGCCATCCCACCGTATACTGTTTCTTATCTTAGACGAGAAATCTAGGATGAGTCTAACAATGCGTGGCCTAAAGACAACAGCAATTAAAAAGCAAAAGTGATCTTTGAATGTACTGTGTAGTATATTGAATTTTAATTTCTTTTCATTTCCCATAATATTCTAAAAGACATAAAACACATAAACGAAAGTGAATTAATAATATAAACAGTTTGTTCGGAAACTCAGTGACTAACTCTAGACATAGTTTCTTTGGACCAATGGTAACACAAATGCCCTGTACACTTATACCAGGAAACGTATTTTTGTATTAAATAATTATAGTCGAAGTAAAGGTGTATGACGCCTGGAGAAGAAGGCTGCGCGATCATATATGTATTACAAGTTGCATAGGAAGCAGGCGCACAATGCGTATGTAATAAATTAGTGTCGCGCTCCTACGACCTATGCAACTTGACCTACATGCGTGATCTGCAGGTGGTGTACACCGCAACTTTGAACTAAATTATTTGATACAAAACTGTATTTCCAAATATAAGTGTATAGGGCTTTATGTTACTATTGTAATGAAGAAACTATGTCTGGAGTTTTGGCACCGAGTTTCCGAACATTTTGAGTATGTCCAAATTTGTATGTACGGTGTGTTTGTTTGTTATGTATACAATTTTACACCGTTCAGCGTATCTAGGCCACATTTTGCAGTATCCAGCTTAAAATATTGTGCAGGCCAAAATTGACTCCGGCTCCCGTTAGGACGAAAATCGCTTAAATGTTCGTCTCATTGCTCTTTTAACACCGGACAACGTCGGGCAGCTCTATTAGTAACTCATAAGGCTGAATAAAACNATCCAGCTTAAAATATTGTGCAGGCCAAAATTGACTCCGGCTCCCGTTAGGACGAAAATCGCTTAAATGTTCGTCTCTCATTGCTCTTTTAACACCGGACAACGTCGGGCAGCTCTATTAGTAACTCATAAGGCTGAATAAAACATTCAATAATTTATTGTTATTTGCGTGTATTTTAATATCATATTCTAAGCTTTTTGCGTAATGAAATAAAGCTTATCAATAGCGTAGTTCAAAATGTAAAATTAGTAGCTACAAAAATCCACTGATGTGCTTGAATTTCCGAAATATAAAATCAAGTACTGAATTTGAACTATTAACGTAACTGTCTCACACGGTAGAAGTTCACACACAGTATGGTTATCAAATAGAAAAATGTTGACTTTTTTTTTTTAATAAAAACTTTTAGAAACCACAAAATCATTGCATATTCAATAACAATTGTTTTAAACTTATCGGAGTTTGTTGTATATTATTTTAACAGAATTTCTTCTTCCTAAAAACTTATGAAAAAAAAATTCAGTTTAAAATTTTTTTTATTAGAAATAAAGAGTTATTTTTAAATATTTACATATTTTGAGGTTTATACCCGCACATTTTTGGAGAAGGTTGGCAATTTTAAAATAAAAAAAAGGAATATTTAATTTACTAATGTTGTATATTATAGGTACTAGCATTAAAAGATATCGTCGAAAATTATAGCTATACAAAAATGAATTACAGTATTTTAATTTCCGTTCCTGATTTTATGATTCGGGAATTCACTGCAAGACATTTCGATAGCACTATTCCATATCCTAAAGTTCAGATGAAATTTTCAGGAACCTCGTAACACGTAATCGAGTTTGTGAGGTCATTACGTACGTAGATGGATTACCTACCACGCTGGACGTCATAACATAGCACTTTGCGTGGGGCGTAATACATTCCATGCGGTTTTAATCAGGTTCCCCCCCCCCTCCCCCCGCCCGACAAGGAGACTCACCGTTGACCGAGGTGAGGAGAACCAGCAGGGACGCCAACACGTGCAGTTCCACCATGGCCCGTGCTGTCCGCGTTCGACACCCGACGACAACTCGCCGCTCATGTCACGTCGACACGTAGGGCTTCCCACATCGCACCGCGTCGGGTGTGGGAAGCGTTCAAAGGGAGTACGGGGGCGATTTAAAAAATAATAAACGAGACACGCGGACGTTAACAGGGCCAACGACCGGGTATCGGGCACGCTAGAGTGATTTCCGCGCTCTTGGAGTTCTTAGGAACCTCCTAGACTCTAGCGAGGAAGGGGGGAAGTTACGCAGCGAAATTTGAAAGTGCGAGAGGGCTCGGCAAGGCGCGAGAAGAAAGACGCGACACGTCTACAGCCGATTCTCGCCGGTGTCGAACTGAAGGCGAGCAGGGAAAATTCCCCGGGACTTCCCTCCCAATCGAGGAGAGATGTTTTCCCTCTGGGTGGAGGGGGATGAAACTGGAGGGGAATGCCACTTCCCCTACCTCCTCTCGTAGCCGCATGAGTGCGCGCGCCGACCGGACCACGTGGCCTAGCGCAGCGCGGGAAGACAGAGGCGTCGGACCGCGGAAGGGAAAACGGTGTAGAGTGCGCACCCGAAATGCGTTGAAGTCAATGTGCATGGAGCAGCGTCGGATTGTTTTTTCTGCCATTGCGACTATCATGTACGAACGTGAATGTAATATTAGGTTAGAAAATGTGTTATATTAACAAGTTCTTCTATACGTATCTAATTCAAATTAGTAAACGTACTTTATCTGTATAAAAGGGCTTGTATTTTGAAAATTAATATATAAATAAACACGATAATCAGTGTCGGCCATGTGACTTTGACAGTTTTAATGGTATAAGTTAGATGAATTTTGGGCATATACTCAGAACAGTACATTTGTCTACACCACAGAGTAAAGATAATTAAGGTCGATTGTTCGTCTTTTGCGCATGTACCCAACGTTGACCTACCTCACAGCAACACAACTGTCAAAGTCAGATGGTTAACGACGATGAACGTGTTTGTTCATATCTTAATTCTAAAATAGCAAGCACTATTATATTAATAAAGTGCTTTTGTCAATTTTGACTTAATGGAAATGCATTACAAATTGGTTCGAGGAAGTGTAAAAACATTTAAAAACACTTATTTACAGAACAGTATTCTAACCTCAAATCCAATCCACGTCGTTTTTGCTAGTCGTGTTAGCAGAAAAGTAGTTCATTGCTGGGACACTGAGACTGGTTGTGCGCAGCCAGCGAGATCGGCCTACCTCACCTTAAGCAATGGTCTGCACCATATTAAGCCATACGTGTTTGACTTCCGCGGAGGGGGAGGTAGGGGAAGTTACAAAAGGAGAAAGGGGGAGAGCGTTATGTAGCAGCACGCAGCCATGGGAGCGGTAACCGAGCATAAATGGAATCAATTACCTCTCGGGGCCCGCCATGCATCGCTAACATGAATTGTTGCTCCCTGGACATCTTCCTGGGCGGCAATCACCATCACTCCCTCCCCTCCCCCTCCACCATCATTCCACCACTCAGGACGCGTCCCTGGAGCTCGGTTGGTCGCCCAGTCTCCTCTGGTAAGGGGTGTATCACGAGTTTCAGTTTGCGCGGGGGGATTGGATTACACGGTCAGTTGTCTTCGAGCCACCCCCGCGGCCAGCGTATCCCATCTGCAAGTATGATGAGCAGTTCGCCGGGCGACAACTCAGTGATTCCGCCAAACAGCAATGAACAACCGCTAGCGCGTCTCTTGTCGTTTATAATTAGCATGTGTGAACGAGACTTCGCAATTCTCTGTACAGGTTGTTCACGGTAAAGTGAGCACTTTTTTAGGCCATAGTTATTTTTTTTTCCTATCAGTCATTTCTTATCATTGCGCCATATTATAAAATAAATGTTGCCACGTAAGTAATAAGAGCAGCATATATATTTCTCCAGACTCGAAAGTTAACGTCTAAAGGCCACAATAAAATATATTTATTGGCTATTATTCCAAATGAGAGGGCTTTAAAAAGTGCTCACTTTACCGTGAATTGCCTATATGTATACGTGAGCCACGGGTTATGTCCGGTAGCTGCTTCCCCAGTTAAAACGACGACAAATCAGCAGGAAATCCTTTCTTTTTTTTTCTTGCAAACTTGTTACGTCATTTTAGGACGTGTCTAAAAAATAATGATCCAACCAAAAAAAAAAACACAAATATACATGTGTTTCAACTCTGCCCTAGCTCAAATAATTCACGAAATTTTCCAATCTCTAATAGTTAAAACTGTTTTTTTTCCTTCTTACCAGTGGGGAGTCTTTTTTTCATTAGCAAATCTTCTCATATTAGAAAAACACCCTATTACTAGGTATTTATAAAAAAATTTATTTTGAAGGAGCTAACTTTTGTTTGATTAAGAAATCCGTGTTCTTTTTCGGATACATAAAAATTAGAAAAATATTAAGGAGGGTTAATACAATAAAGAAAATTGTAACCTTTAGCAAGATAAATTTTTTACTAACGCATTTGTTACACTGAAAAAAAGAAACGTTAATTGAATATTTTGAAATCAGAAGGTTACACAGTTAAATATTGTTAAAGCAATAGGTAACGTACTGATGGAAAAGACATCATTCCTAAAAAGCACAGCTGGAAATTTACGGAAAATTGCTTACTCCAATGTGGTGTCACATTGGCATGAAATGTATTAGGGTATGTGTTTATTTTTACCCGATGTTATATATTTCTTATTTTTGCTATGCAGCTGCCACATGTTCCTCGTATTAAAGATTACAATACTATAACATACAGTGTCAGAAAAAATTTTAACACCACCCAATAAAACACATAATTTTTCATATTTCAACTTATTATTAACTGATGAATCAGGAGTGCCAAATTAACCCTAATTATATGAGTACATCGAAAGGAACACATGTTGCCACCATCATGGGAATACAGGGGTTTTAAAATGCACTAAAAATAAACTCCTAAAACTTTTGTTTTTAGTCCTAATAGTCTATGTTTTATAAGTTGATATATTATTGTTACTTTTTCCAATACTTGCATTTAAATCCCCTCGGTAGGTTATCATTGAAAAAAAAAATCATACCATTATCTTAACCCATTTTCGAACTTTGAATTTTTCTTCTAGAGATATCGCTTTCTTTCTTGCCACTTCAATAAACATAAAAAAATGTTTAACTTTTGAACCGTTTCAACTACTCTACTCCTCTTGTACCAAAATCCTCCATTTTTGACTAAGATAAAGGTAGAATTAACATAAATGGAACGCGAGGATTTTAAAATGAACTAAAAAGAAAATTGTAAATGTTAAAATTTTAGTCCTAATTGCAAAAGAACAAATCCCCCCATATTAAACGTTGAAAAAATTTGGAATTTTTCCCAAGGCTTGCACTGAATTCCCCTTGACACATTCTCCTTGGGGAAAAAAATCATAACCGTACCTTAACCTATTTTCTAACTGTGAATTTTTCTTCTAGAATAATTATGCATTTTCCTGCCAATTCATTAAACTCAAAAAACTTTGTAACCTTTGAACCGTTTTAACTACTTTACTCATATTATACTGAATATCTTTCATTCTTAAGGTAAGTTAAGGCAGAATTAACAGAAAGGTGGAATATAAGAAATTATAAGACCGGCAGCACATTAACTGATATGTAGAGGTGGTATTAAACTTTTTTATGACACTGTATTTAAAAGCAGGAAAGTTAAGATTGTTACGAAAACTGTTTTACAGTGCATGAGGTAAAATCAAAAGTACATAATTTTTTTTTAATACCGTAGCAGTTCAAAACGGAATTGCTCAGAAAAAATTACTTACATGCATATTATATTTTGCATACATTTTCACAAAACACAGGAGGAATTTTCTCGCGATAAGTGTTCTACAAACTACTTAAAAATTTCATTCTTGTGAGAAATGAGACCATACTACAAACATATTTCATTCTGTTATAAGAATCTTCCAAATATAAATGCAATAAGTTACATTTCCTTTTCATTATGCCATCACTTACAAAAATTATATAATTTTTAACTGGACCATGGAAATAAAACATATATTGCAATGTTTATACACATACGTCTTAAGTATATGTCATTTTCCTGTACCATTTTCTCCCGTTGTTGAATACTAGGTTATTTTTCATAGTATTCATGTGTGTCTAATGCTGTTTTTTGAGGTAAAATTCTCCTAAATTTCAAGGAAGCAAATTAGACTTACATGTCAGGTAAAAATTACCTGTTAAATGTAGAGTAAATTTCCGTAAAAAGTCAGGTACTATTCCCTAATCGTACGGAAAAGTACCTGACAAAAGTGTGGAAAAATCCGATACAAGTAAGTAAAGAAAGAGGGTATTAACTGTATTGTAGAAAAATATTTAATTTCCAAGATATCATGAGTATTTGTACTGTTATTACATTATTAACTGTATATCCTGAGGTGAATAGTAATCGAAACCATAAATCTATACTCGCAGATATATGTCGGTGGGTGGTCGCTAACCATGGTTCTCTAACTCGATAGGCCAATGCGCTATTCGTTACACCATGGCAACAACTTAGCAATGTCTATGATTATTAACATACTATATTTATTCGCCACAAAAAATAAAGTATTAATATTAGTTGCCTGCGTAATGTTTAATTCAAATGTCTATACAGATTTTCCTTAAACACTTATAATTAGTAGCTTGAATATTCCCGCCTTTCTGAGAGCAACTTGACCAATTAGTTATTCATGGAGCTTGTTTCAATAATTATTTTGTGTAACACTTTGTTCAGTTACTTTTGTGCGGTAAAAAGCATAAAAAGCAAAGTTTGTGTGGAATTTCGTTACTGGTTTTATTGGTGCCTTGAAGTATTTTAATAAATACTTTGACATAAAATTACGCGGGTGAAGATAAAGGTGTATATTGAGATTTGAAAAAGGGAAAAAAAAGCTATCTGTTTTCCAAAGTCTCATACACATTTTCTTATCCTTTTTATTCACAAACCGTTCATTTCTAAGAATTTGATAATTGTATTTTACATATTTTCTACCGTAAAATTAATTTTTATTCTTAGGTTCTACAATCTCTCCAACATGGCACCTCGTTTTGTTTCTTCCTCCCGTTTACCCACCGAGTTGTTGAGACGAGGAGATCCACACGTCGTAAGGTAATTTTCCCATCCATGTATGGGATTTTCCACTTCCATGTACGCGAATTTCACTTTAGTGTGTGGTAATTCTACCTTACAGGTAAGGAAACCTACGTTTCCCACACAAGTCTGCGAATATTACTTTACACTTGTCAGGTTATTTTCCCATTATTTTTTACAGTGAAGCTTCGTAAGCATTTAATATTTGATTCAAATAGTTTTTATAATTGTACTATCGCTAACCTATCGGATTTCGCTTAGTAAAAATACTACTTTTGGTAAAAAGTACACAAACAACAGTTTGCGTATTTTTTCTATATGACAAAGGACAAGAACATGTCAAAAATGAAAATATATACCACCACCTTTGACGTTTCCTGTTATACATACACAAAAAATTGCAGCATTTCGTTAGAAAGAGGAGAATTTTCAATTACTGTTATTTAAATATAATCACATTTATAACATTTTATATTATTGAAATTTTCATAAAGATTAGCTTACTGCTTCAAAAGAAAATATTTAAGTGTTACTATGTCTAGAAATACCTCTCTCAAACGAACACACCTCCTTAATAAGAGAAATATTAGTATAAAATGTGGACTCATTAAATGCATACCTACAGGGAGTATTGTTTACTTCCCAGCTAACAGAATTCTACTTTTCTGTTAGGAAATTTAAACGAAAATCTCAATAAAATGGTGAGGTCAAGGAAACGAACACAAGATTAATAGATTTCGTTAAATTAAAAATTATGTTTAACAACTTTATGTCAAAAAATATATTATGTTTATGTTTCAAGTGCATGAATCAATATAACAGCATTAATCGGCATTTCCGTCAAATAATAGCCCTATAATGACAAGAGACAGATTTTGTTGAGGTTGCAGATACTTCTTAAACTACGTTTTACACACACCCAGTGTTCCAAAATTGAAGTTAGTTGGCGGAAAGCGGAACAACCCAGAAAACGTAGTCAATTTGAGCAACCAGTTTTCCGTTGGTAGTATTTAAGGGGGTGTTCAAATTATTTTAGTAACGTCGGCATTTCGCTTAAACATTCGATGTGAAATAGATGGCATCTCAGTGGAGATAAAAGGACCTTCAACGCACAGCAAAGGCATAGTTGCCGACAGTATCGAGTATAGTCTAGTTGCGGTTTCTTCACACTTTTTGAATCAAACCTTTGAAATCTCACCATACATGACGTGTTTGGTTGTTTCCTAATTATTATATATATGTATATATCACAAACGTTTCATACTTGTGCTAACATTAAAACACCTTATATTTGGTGAAACTAAAATGTTATTTATGTTTCAATTAACAACTTATAATATTTCATTTATAATTGATGTGGATTGAAACAGTGAGGATATGTGTGTGATGGTAATGCCCAGTAATAAATAGTTCTTATGGTAAATATTATTACACTGAATGCGCACGAATGAGATGCGTTGGCGCTTTGGTGTAATTTTACAGACTCGGATAAGCTTTGCTTGCATGGGGCGGTTGAATATCCTGGAATTAGAACTCACGCAGGGCTTCATAAAAGTTAGAAATATCCGCGAATGGACTATACGTGCAGCTTTGCGATGTGCAGGAATGTCGAGAGCCAGCAGAATATACAAGGGGATTCAAAAATCATGGGACAAACATTGAGGGGTGGTAGAGCTCACTAAAGCAAACAATTATTGTAAAGGAATATATGGGCGGAAGTGACGCGTTGAGGCACAAACACAAAAACCAAAAACCTAACACATTAACGGAAACATAAAATGTTCATAAGCAGCATACTTAACGAGTAATTCCGTACAGAAAATGTTAAAACAGTTGCTGGAAAAGCATCCACCAACAGTCACGCATGCTTGGCGACCTCTACATATGGCGTGATTGGCTGACAATGGTGGCGATAGTTGAGGGCAGTCAAACGGTGCGCCAGTGACCTGCTGCATCAGTATCACTCCACCGACGCTACCAAGCTTGCATTACTGTCGGTGTTAGCAATTCTGAGCAATTATTATAAACATTGCTGTAAAAAGGCATTTAGCGTTGACATTGTAAATAAACACTGTGTTGCATGTCATGTGTTACGTTTATGTTTGTGCCTCAACGCGTCACTCCCGCCCATATATTCCTATATAATAATTGTTTGTTTTAGTGAGCTCTACCACCCCTTAATGTTTGTTTCGTGTTTCAAGAATCATCCTGCATAACTACAGCTGGAGTAATTTTAACCAGGGTGGTATAGCGGGACTGCATGAGGACGGTCGGGCGGTTCGAAGAATAGCCTCTCATTTGGGCCGGGTCGTGGGGACCGTACAACTTCGCATTGGAAGCACGGACATACGAAGGCCTTGCGTCACTTACGGTTCGATACTGCGAACTATAAAGAACGCCGGTACATGGGAATTCGAAGAGGTGCAGGCGACTACAGCA
>NQII01004071.1:45706-79618 GCA_002778355.1 Clitarchus hookeri | reverse complement strand
CTTTAACTCAACAGCGTCACACAACACGTTTGCATCTGTGGACCTAACGTCGTAACTAGGTGCACGAATTGCGACTCTTAACTCCAACTTTGTTTCATGCCAGAAATCATAATTATTCGTTTTACAATTTTGTCACGAACATGTTGCAGATGGCGCGAGTTTTATTTCTGCAATAAAATACTGATATAAAAATTGTAGTTTATATAATGTTTTTTGGTATGTAAAGCAGTAACTTAGTTATGTTTCACCTTTAAAAGTCTAGTAATTGAGTCTTTATTTGCCTATTAAATGATTAACTGGAATAAGGTGGATATTCTACATATTTATTCAGCATAAAATACACTTTTCTAAAAGCATGAACGCGTAACACAAATCACGACGCTAAGACTGGTACTTGTTATTGCGTCTACCAAACAACAAGGGCACTGGCTCATAGATGGAAAAAAATTAAATAATTCCAACAAAAATCTATTTGTTGAAGCAATTCATACCATAGACTAAAGATGAGATAGACCGATCTCGCTGACTGCGCACAAGCAATCTCCGTGTCCGACACTTAACTTCTTTTGTCGCAACACGTCAAGCGGGAACAACATGGTTTGGATTTTAGGTTAGGAAACTGATTTATAAACAAATGGTTTGAGATGTATGTTTACTTCCTGTAACCAATTTGTAATGCAGTTTAATTAAATTCAAATTGGTAAAAGTATTTTATTCAAATTATAGTGTTTGTGATTTAACAATTAAGAGATAACACTTTCATCACTGTTGACCATGTGACTTTGACAACTGTGTATGATTGGGGTAGGTCAATTTTGGGTACAAGCGCAGAAGATGAATAGGCGGTCTACCTCATCTTTAGTCTGTGATCATAGACGTGTCCACTGCTACGTTAGTAGAATCACCAATAGTTAGTTCGCAGTTAATAGGGTATTTTTGAAAGTTCGGTTTAGACATTATTTTCCCCCACTGCATATCACTGCACACGTAAAAAATCGCAATTTACATACACCTAGTCTTTACTTTTATTACCTCGAGCAAGCGGAAATATGAAACAATTATAACTTTCATAACTTAAAAGATCATTCTAAGTGTACCATATCATTTAGCAGACCTAAAAATAATATGTGATTACAAATCTTGAATTCTCCATGCATCCTTGGCATCTTCTCCCCAGGTGTTAAGGAAATAGTTAAATTCAAAGTGAAGACTGTATACCTGTGTGGCTACCGCTTACAGCATTTCCGTACTCGTGTACTGATATGTAGTAAAATTCCTTCGGTAATTGTTAGTTGAAAAAATCCTAAGTAATTTAGGAAATACTTCAAAATAAATTTGCACTATGAAAAACTAAGGAACTCGTTTCTTTGGTACACACTCAAACATTTAGCTTTAAATATTTTCCAAATTATTTGCGAACATTACTTCAAGTTATGCTATAGCAGTTTTTCAATGACAAAAATAAGATTGTAGTAACCAAATTCCTGTACAAATGACCAATATATATTATTAATATTGCATCAATCAGATTGGTTGTTGGTTCAGTTAACTATCGTTAACGTAGATAGTAATAGCGCCAGAAGTGGATCCTAATGATATTGTCTGATTGTATCTGCAACTATAAATACTGCCTAGAGCAGATCATCGTGTTTCTCATACAGAACTGATAGTTCCTTAATCAGAACATCTTCAACTATGCCTGGATTGTTCTCGAAACAAATAGTGCTAGAATAAACTAGCACAACATTCCTTTTCTGGCATAGATGTTTGGCTCTCGCTACCACGAAATTTGATTACAGAACCACTCTATTGTCCCTTCTCTGCTGATCTTTTTCAGTGTGTTTGGTGAATATCCAAAGGTCTATTTAAAAAAAAAACCATTCAATTAACTTTGATCCCAGCTATAAGAGTCTGCAAGTATAAAATTCTAATTACAGGACTGTGGTGTCATTACTGCGCGTGCATGGAATTTTTCCCTCTCTCTCCAATGCGAAATCTTGCTGCTCGGGAAGGTACATTGGAGAGGAGCTTTCAACTGAGCTTCGCTTGTCGCAGGAATCAAAAGCACTGCGCAGGGGAAAAAAACCAGTCCTTTCGTTCGGTGTATTTTTATTTTCGTTAGACAGAAGGCAACGATTCTGCCAACTCGATGTGTCTGAAGGGTGCACCGCTGGCAAGCCGCTTCGCACAAAATAAATATTCCCTTTCAGCGAGGACCGTTCTGCTATTTAATCTCGTCATCCCACGAAAACCCACGGTTGACGTCACACATACTTGCATAAAGCAGACGAGACCCAGATATTCCAACCCCCCTTTTACTCCTCCTGTATCTTTCTGTTTACTTTGCATCGTCCACTCTTTGTGCGCAAATGTACAAGGGTTTGTCCACGTTGACGTGAAAGATGTAGCTTTACGCGAGCGCTAAACATGTGTATCAGAAAAAAAAAATTGTAGTCTTCCAAAAGTTATCCTTTCCCCCTCCCAGTCGTTTTCATTAGATTCAACCCTCCATGGAGCATAAAATTTTTGGGAAACAGTCGTTAATAACAAACGTCAGTGCTTGCACGTCCTGAGAAAAATTTATGAGACTCTGCGCACTGTCCCATTGCGCATACGGTAGTGAAAACGGCTCACTTATTCACCTACTACCGAATGTAAGTTTAAAGTGCAATAATAGTTTTAATTAATTTAAATAGTAGAAAACACTAATTCTCCTATTTTAATATGTTGGTTTTGGTAGTCCTGTCAAGTTGGGACGGTATGTAGATAAATGATGGCTGGAAACACCCATGCGCATTATACAATGATGGCCGTCTTCAAACACATGTGACACAACGGTCAGTAAGACACCCCGGAACAAAATGCTTACGAGAAACTATGTACCTACAAGCAGCAGAATGTTAACCGGATAGTGCACTACTTACAAGGAGTGATGTGGCACTTGTGGTCCACCTCTGACTACTGCGGCAATGAATGACTGACACTATCGAGTATGAGTATATATGCGCTGAAGTCCTTCGACGGTACATTAAGCACTTTTGAAATAATCCTTGAAAAAAACATTTTTTGCCTGTTTAGGCTCGGCTAAACGTCCACGTGACCGTTGGGCGGTCACGTGATCTTCAACCAATCACAGGGCAACATTTTGTTTCTATCCGTCAATCCGTCATATATTTTTCGAACTTTAACTTTCGACGGACGGATTGGCCACCGCCTTCTGGCGACTTTCTGTAAACGCGAATCCGCACTTTGGAATAAAATCCAAGGATGTGGATATGTGTTTATTTATCTTTGGGAGTAAATTCAGGAATTTAAAATGTAAATACTAATTCAGTATAAATTCTTATCACGTAAAAAAATTATTCCCGCAAAATGTTTCTCTATTGAAAATGTATTCCCAACCATAATATACCTCCAACTCAAGGAATACCACGATGTTATGTTGTTACGCTGAAATTTTGCCGTACAGAAGGATTGACGGACGACGGATTGTTGTAAGTCGCTTTTAACTGACAGGCGAAAACACAGACGGAGGAATGACTGACGTATGGGCGACTGACGGGTGCTACGGATAGTTGTGAGCAAAGATTAAAGAAAAAGTAGACCGATTATTTGTCTTCTGCGCATGTACCCAACATTAACCTACCCTAAAGGATCACAACTGTCAGGTCACGTGGTCAACAGCGATGAACGCGTTTGTTTATATTTCAATTTTCGAAAGACAATCACTTTCATGCAAATAAAATACTTTCATAAATTTAAATTTCATCAAACTGCATTGAAATTTGGTTAGGGGAAGTATACAAACGTCTCAACGCACTTGTTTGCTAGCCAGTGTTCTAACCTGAAATCCAATCCATGCCGTTTTTGCTAGACGTGTTGGCAGAAAAGCAGATCAATGTTGTGACACGGAGACCTACCTTATATTTAGTTGTGAGTCCAGCTTAACTACACAGATGCCACCGTGTACACTGGCATGTAGGCTTCCAGTCAAGTTGGCACCGACTTAAGTGAAATAGTTCCAACTCTTGACGTTTCTATGCGAGTGTAATGAACGTTTAATTCATGGCAAATTAAGATTGTATTATCTACTTTATACACATTAGAGAAGCACTAAATGGCTTATGTGTAACACATTAAAGTGTCCAACAGTTTCACGTCTTATCTCGACTGGCGCATGAATAAGGTTGTTTGACCAATGGCTATGTAAATATCATACGAAATTAGGAGAAAAGTAGATCATAAGCAGTGCTTTCAAAAGTGCTGGATTAACCGTGAACTGTCTATGCTAGAGTACACTACTTTCTAAACCTGAAATCAATCGGTGATATGGTAATCACTGTCAGTCACTGTCAGTCACTGTTATTGACAGACAAATCCATAGAGTGAATATAAGGTTGGCCGTTCTCGCTTGCTGCGCACAACCAGTCTCCGCGTCCCAACATCGAACTGGTTTTTCTGCCAACATGTCCAGCGAAAACGGCATAGATTGGATTTGAGATTAGAACACTGTTTAGTAAACAAGTGATCGGATATGTTTCTGTACTCGCTGTAAACAAATTGTAATGCAGTTTGATTAAATTTAAGTTGGGAAAAGTTTTTTTTAGCCAGACAAAAGTGCTCGTCTTTCGAAAATTAAGATATAAACAAGTACTTCCATCACTGTTGACTATATGACTTTGACATTTGTGTTGGTTTCGGGTAGTACAATATTGGGTACGTGCGCAGAAAAAGAAGAATCGGTCTACCTCATCTTTAGTCTATGGGCAAATCAGTATAAGGAACTGGGAACCATTGCCACGAGTCTAGTGGTATTCACTGGAATCCAGAGGTAGTCACTGTTACGTATATCACAGAAAACCACTGAAAAAAAAAACATTAGCTGCCGTATATCGTACAGTAAGTACAACACATTTCACTGCTTCAAGATATTTAGAGGCGTTATTATTATTTAAGATTTACATTTTAGGCTGTCTGATGTATCAAAACTTTGAAACTGGTGCAGAAGTTAACGCTCTAATATAGTGAGATAAATTTTAAATTTTGTGCAGGCGATATATATCTAGTTAATAAAATAATTACAACGAAATGTTTGTAAGTCTATTTATTTATTGAAATATATTTATTAAAATGACAGTTTTATAAAAATGCTTTAATATGTATATCACAGATATAATGAGAGAAGTCCAAAATTTGTAAATCATATATTTTCCCGTGTAATTAAAGCTTACGTTATTCGTCCACTTATNTATACAGACCCTATATGCGATTTGTTTAAAGAGATAGGACTGATTTAAAGCGCCTATAGCTCTCTCCAGCAAAAATTCCGAATATTTCACTCGGGAACACCAACTGGCACACACACACTTCACTTACGGAGAGAGAATAGGTTTTTACGACATTCAGGCACAATTGGTGACTTAGCAGGGGCGAAAAATACACACTCGTAGAAGGACTTTAACACTCACGTCAGAGGGAATCGAAAACAACGTAGAAAGGTGGGTCGAACTTGTCAATAAATTGCAACAGACTTCCACAGCAGAGATAGCTTAGTCATCTTCCGGTCAGTAAGTTAACGAGTTCAAATACGGGGCAAGTCATTCAAGGATGTGCAGACTGTTCTGCGGTAAACTGAGCACATTTGAAAGTCATGGTTACCATATAATTTTGCGTTTATTTTGTAGCCTGCTTTATGTAAAATTAATATTGCACATGGACAGAATTATTTTATTCATGCGTCGATCACGTGAAACTTTGAAAATCTTAGGAATATTACACATAAGCTGATTTTTCATTTCATATAAAGAAAACGAAAATAAATTAAATAAAACATGCTCAATGTCCACAAATTTGAAAGGGGCCACGGTGGCCGAGCGGTTAGCCTGCTCGCCTCCCACCAAGGCGATCCGGGCTCAAACCCCGGCCAGGTCACTCCGGCTTTTCACATGTGGGAATCGTGCCGGACGGTAGCGTTGGTCGGCGGGTTTTCTCGGGGATCTCCCGGCGCTGCTCCATACTCACCTCGCTTCACTCCCGATGTCTACTGACTCGCAAATTTGAATGCTATTACAATATCAGTTTTAAAACACCATCGAACTACTATTTATTCATTGCTATGAATTTAGAATTTGGTGTAATGCAGTCAATGTGTCCTTTAGAAAACACGTCGTTGAAGACTGGGACTTTTCAACAATGGTTGATTTCAAAAATGCTCAATTAACCGCGAACAGTATGTCACCTAACTATGCATAAGTTACGCACAGTATGTTTTCATTCCAGTTGGCCGTAAAACGCAAATCGACGGTTTTAAAACTACTAATTACAACAGTTTCTCTACATTATTTTGAGGAGCCAGCAGGAAAGTTTCACCACGCAGATGCACGCCAAGAATCCGAGGAGCCAGGGGCACTGTTTGATGTTATCGAAGACGACGAGATGCGTTGTTTCACCCAAAAAAAGGGGTCATTTTCTATGCAGGTTACACCTGTCACAAACATCCAGAGAAAACGCTGCATGCAACACATTCTAGCCCAGAGAGGTGGTTTCAACGCATAGCGCTAAGTTCAAACAGCCTCGAGAGTGATACTTTGACATAACTCCTCACAAGCACTTTCTTACAGTACAAAAGAGTTATAACATTATTTTTTATTTGTTAACTTATTAGGGCAGAGTACGCTTTTATCATGTTGATACTTGCCTACATTCTACATCGTCAAATGTATTTAAGGGAACTGCTTACCGGCTGGCAGCTGCGAAAATTAAATAGCAAATCCCAAATTAATGAAATTACATTTACGTGAGTTATTTTTAAAGATAGGCTTTTTAAACAAATTGTATTCTTCACGAATGTTTTAGAAGTTCCCTACAGTGTAGATGTTTCCATAGCATGTATAGCGTGTTTGTAAGGAATTTTTAGAATTTAAATTTTACAAGAAAGTACATACTGCATATTTATATTGAAAATATTCGCTCGTATGGATCTTTTCCTAAACAAATTCGTGAAGAACACATTTTATTTAAATCACCTATCTTTAAAAATAACGCACTGAGGTGAAATATCTTTAACGTGGGATTTTCCTATTCAAATTTCGAAGCTGTCAGCCGGTAGGCAGTGGCCTTAAGTATGACCCGCGCTGTATAATACAAGCATTAATTTTACTAGCGAAAACCCCCCCACAATTCACTGATTGTAGTACTTCCTATGTTGTAATGACATCAGCATCCACTTATAAAACCACATATAGGTACCAGAGGCCATTTAAAATAAATTGGATTTAAGGATACTGTAACTAACAAATTGTATCGACTATGTAGTATTATCGACGACTGATGTTGCTTATAAAGCCTTTATAAGAAGACGTGAATCTTATTTACTTATATTTCCGCGTTAAATTTTTGCATATATTTTGTGTGTTTATTTTTTAGTTTGCTCGACTGTACTCAATACCACCGAATCAAGATTCATCCACGAATTACAATACACGTAAGTAGCTCCAGAGAACTCATCACATGCAAAAAATGCGCCACTTTGTTTCCCGGAGCGCGAGTGACAGCTAATGTGGATGATCACATTAGTTGAATATCTCATATGAAGTACGTGACTGCGCTAATTTACCCAGATAATACGAAACAGTTAAATACGGATGGCCATATTCTCTCGCTCCTGCTTGGGCTCAGGAAATCAGAGTGGCGCAGGTTCGCGCATAATCAATCTCCTGACCCTTGCGTCTTTACAATGCAGAGAGATTGTAATATAATAACTATTTTTCGTCTGCAGAGAACTTTTAAGTGTATTTTCCAAAAATTCTAAACTGCAAAATGCTTATTGTAATCTTCCCATACTGCAATTAAAGTTTTCACCTATGCATAGTCCGGAAATAGTACCGCAGACGAGGCTTCAAATATAGGAATGATTAGCACAGCTACTATACAGAGTTGGGGACGTACCTACGCATTTGACTGGCTCCTGATCAAATGTAGCAACGCTACCATGGCTGTGCGGGAAACAGCATACGCTTTCTTAATACACGTGTACACGCATGTGGTAAATTTGCAAATAATTTCCTAAAGATTTATTGTTTATGTTTTCTTTAAACGCTACTAATTTTTTGGATGCTTTTGAAAATTTTAATGTTACATTTGCCCTTCTGAAACTTAACTGAGAAAATGGTAGGTAGGTAGTTGGGGCTTAACGTCTCGTCGACAGCGAGGTCATTAAAGATTGTGCAGGTTGCACAGGGAAGAGGAACAGGGGAAGCAATGGGAAGGAAACGTCCATGGCCTTTGTTAGGGACCCATCCTAGCATTCGCCTGGAGTTATTTCGGGAAACCATGGAAAACAGAAATCAGGATGGCCGGACCGGGAACCGAACCCGGGACCTCGCGAATGCAAAGCCGGTGAGTTATGACTGCTCCACCTCGCTCGGTTAACTGACAGTATGAATTATTACAAAGTTCCTTTTTCGCAAATTATCAACTCTACGTCTACACCTGAAAACTAGGGACTGATAAGATACGAAACTGCAAATGCCTGTGCAGGTTGATTTGGAATGGACTGAGAAAACTCGCAGGGACAGTAGAGTATACGAAAACAATATTAAAAATATTAACCCACGTCAGAGTGCGTAGAAAACGCTGCACGCAGCTCCTGTCGGTATGCATCAGACAGCATGCAAAATCATCGTTAGTTGCAAAACGTTAGAGTTTTCCTGTAAATTTAGACTGACTTTGTATTTTATAAGGCAAATGTTGTAAACCATTTCTCTTTGAATTATTTAAGCAGTCAACCGACGTCATTTACGTTTAATGAATATATGAAAAATAAAATCAATATTTTATCAATTTAAGGGCAATGCCTAATAGTGCAATCTAGATTACATTTTTCTGTTACTCATCCTACTGCAGAGCGCAGGGTTATCTCAGGCTAACTTTTCATTTCTCTTTGCCATACGAAGTGAAGTTTAACGACGTGTTTATCTCGCAGTGAGAGTAACCACTATGGTACTTTCGCTTTGGAAAGACAGCTGAGCTTCGAGCGTGAAATATTACACATCGTGAGAATCGTGTTGCCCACTAACCGCGCAACTTGGGGTCCACTCAGTGCCAGGAGTGGTGTTTGGAATCTCACTGTCAGGGCTGCGAAAAAAAAGATGGCTTCTGCTTCCAAGATGGTGGCACCTCGCTTGCAAGTTCCGACAGCGCAATGAAAATAAGTAAGTCATTTATTGGAGCGTCTATAGTATGTTCACGGTATCTTCACACCTAATCAAACTTTTGAAAAATGACTTCAAATGACGTGTGATTATGTTTTCTATAACATATATAATAAGTGTTTTATATTGTGTTACCATAAAAATATATAATGGTTTGGTTAAATTAAGTGTTTGATTGTAATTAACATATAAATTATAATACTTAATTTATAAATAATATGAATAAAATCTAGAAGAAAATAGCTCAGTTGATAATGGCTAGTAAGAAATAGTTCTCATGCAAAGTATTATTCAAATGAGTGAACACAAATGGGGTTTTGGTGTAATTTTCTAGACTTAGTTACGCTTCCTTTGCATGAGGCAGAGGAATAGCCTGAAATCAGAACTTTAGAATGGCTTCAGCAAAGTTGGAAGTAACAATGAATGGACTATGTCAGCTTAATTCCTTAGCACGTATGGACCGAGCGAGGTAGCAAAGTGGTTAACCGCTGGACTCGCATTCGGGAGAAGGCGAGATCTATGCCAAACCCAGCAATCCTTAATTCGGTTATCCAACGTATTATTTTTAATTGACTCCAGGTGAATTCTGGTTAGTTTTCTCGAGATACTCCCATTTACCTCACCATTCCTTATTCCCCGTGGTCGGTTGCTTCCCTTTTCCTGCTCCTCTGAGCAACTCGCTCCTGTATATAATGACCTCGCTGTCGACGAGACGTTGAGGGAAAACTTCACCGTCGCACTGCATGTTTAGTTTTTCGAGCTTGTTTTAATTTTTAAAAAACGAAAATTCAGGAAGAACACCTATACCTAATAAGCTATTGACCTTACACTGTATTATTGACAAGACAAGGAAAATACGTACTCATAATTACGTCACAATTTTAATTCTACCAAAATTTGGCAAAATAAATATTGATACGTAAATAACGTGTTAGTAGGTCTGTCGTTATAGCTGTACTAACGTGTATAGTCTATTCGCGGTTTCTTCACAATTTTTGAATTTTACCTTTGGAAAATCACCTCGTGTATGACGTGTTTGGTTAATTCCTAAAATAATGTGCCATGTATCACAAGCGTTCTATAAGTCTATTAACACTAAAGTACCTTATTTGTGGTTAAACAGAACTTTTAGTATATTTATTGTATAAATATTAATATTTAATATAAAATTAATTAGTAATAATTAGTGGGAAAACAGGTGTGCCGGTAAAATCTAGTAATAACTAGTTCTTATACAATATATTATTACTCTGAGTGCGCAGGAATTTGGCGCGTTGTCCTATGGTGTAATACTCTAGACTCGGTTAAGCTTTGTTTGCACGAGGTGTAGAAATACCCTGGAAGTAGCACTTTAGCAGGACTTCAGAAAAGTTGGAAGGAACCGTGAATATACTATAAGTCCAATAGCTGGTTTGGTATACGGGTACTTTCGGAATTGTCGTTTTTATAAACATAAACAAATTAGAAAAACCAACAATCGAGTATGGTGGGGAAAAGTTCCCCTTAAGGGTACCGTCTGGCTGGAGGAGTTTTGGGGATCCGAGGTGTAGAAGCGTGAGCGCGCTAAAGGCGATATAGGGGCACGCTACGAGTGTCTAGTCGCCTTAAGGCTCCCGCCTTCCTGGCGCTTTAACTACGTTGCAGTGTGTTTGAAATACACGTTTTCCAACGTAACTATTAAATATGCGTCCAATATGCTTATCTGCAAAAAGAACACACTTCAGACGAGAGCTGTTGAGTGCTTTCAAGACGCCATGCACATTAGAAACATCATTTTTTGGTACCCCAAAATAGGTAAAAATTGGTCTTTTAAAGCGTTGTATCTCAAAATACACGCATCAGGTACATATAAAACTACTCAAGGGCCCTTCATTGAACATTCCTGCAAACTTTCTATGAATAATATGATAGGGTCACTGCTAAAAGTCCCGTAGGTAAAGTGAAACTAGAAAACTCACGTAGCGGCGATGGCGCACTTGTAGCGCGCAACAGTGTAGCCCTTATAGCTCTTGCGCTTCTTGACCTCAAACTCGGAAAAAAGCTCCAAGCAAGGCGCTGACCTGACGAGCAGTGTTTATCCTCGTCGACTCGCCGCATAGGAATCTTAGCTGTCGTCCCAACATTTAATGGT
This sequence comes from Clitarchus hookeri, assembly GCA_002778355.1. NCBI lineage: Eukaryota > Metazoa > Arthropoda > Insecta > Phasmatodea > Phasmatidae > Clitarchus > Clitarchus hookeri. Next base: position 68,275 of record NQII01004071.1, on the reverse strand, counting down.
GTAATAATGAACACGAAGTCGTACTGCAAGTTCGTGTGGTATGTTGGTATCCTGCACAGGAAATTTTATGCCTCAAAATGTTTTTGAAACACTCCTATTTAACGTTTCCTACTTCAAAAATAAATACATACTACAGACGGCAAATATAAAACGAAAGTACCATCCGGGGGGCGAAAAATTCGCTACGCACTATTCGTGAGCAGACGGCGATCAATAATATTGAACAGTTTTCATACGACAACAATATGACTGTAGCTCTCCTCTGTGTCTGAGAGCCTGGACGGAACTCCCTCGCCATCACCAAAGTCCAGCCTGTCTAACTTGGCAACCAGGGGGGAAAAGCAAGAGGCCTACATCACGTTATCTTTCGCGCTGGAAGCCGAAGCTTCCGTGTCAGACAACCCCCCCCCCCCCCCCCCCCCCCCCCCCCCCCCCCCCCCCCCCCCCCCCCCCCCCCCCCCCCCCNCCCACCTCCCCAACACAATACAGCAATGTATTACCTCTCTTGAGAATGTGTTTCTCTGCAAAAAGGGCCCGAGCTGCAAAGGGCTCTCAGAAACACTCAAATCAACGCAGGCACTCTTAGCCAAGACACCAGTCGACCAGACACGAACTGTAGGTTTGAAACAAGGTGAAGATCCGAGAAAGCCGAGAGAACCGACCGGTCAACGGAAACGTCCACCGCGTTTCTCACAAGCAAAAAGCCGGATTGATACCATCGCGCATCAGGTCCAGTTCGCATGTTGAGGGGCGAGTGTTTTGTTCGCAACACTAAATCAGCCCCAAAATAAGTAAGCCTAGAGAATACAGAGCTGGAAATGTGGTAATTGGTTACACTGGCGGAAACGTAATTATCGGTATATGGGAACGATATAATAATATTTCTGTGGAAATATTGTGGCCGATGGAATATTTTCAGGTACAGCGCGAGGAATTGACTTGCCATTTCTTACTCGCGCGTGTAAATTCGCGCTAGAGAGATCGCTTTATATTAAGCGCCCGCCAACTCGGTTCTTAATCTAAGTTCCAAGCTCCTTGACGTGGAGTAAAGTGGAGTGGAGAGATTTGGGCTCATCTTGACATCAAGGTCTTGAGAGCCGACGAGGGTGAAGCGAGATGAACATGGAGCAGCGCCGAAACGAAAGGGCGGGGGAGGCGGGAGATCCACGATTCCCACATGCAAAAATCCGGAAGCGACTTCTCCGGGAATCGAACCCGGTTCGCTTAGGTTGGAGGCGAATAGTCTAGCCACTACACCACCGCGGCACCTAAACTCCTTGAAACACTCATTTTTAAAACAAACTAGTTCTTCCGTACGCAATCTGCCCCCGCACTGGAAAAAATCACGTTTTATAATATCCCGTATTGTTTCGAAGATATCTTGTATTTTGTAAATATAAATTTGAATGCAAAAATAGAAAACATTCTTCAACATTGCTGTACTTTGATATGTACTGTGCGGATATTTTCGGAACTTGTATAGGGTACAGGCAGGATTCACATTCGTTTCAAACTTCCCACCGGCAAAAATATCCGGTCTCGGCTTGCCTTTCCGGTAGTCGCGCGTTATCGCGACGGAAGGCTCGCACGCGTTCAGAGCCTTTGCGCGTGTGGCGTTGATGTCGCATCGTACGCTCCTGCCAGCGTCGCGCGTAAATACTCCGTCGTCGAGAAATTGCGCTCGCCACGCCGCGTTGCGTTTCAGCGGAGCGTGGAACAGCGCGTCGCGTGCGCTTCGCCTGTCTCCGTGGACTTGTCCTCCGACTGCGGCGCTCGCGACAATTCTGTTCAATTTGACGCCGGCAGTTCATTAGTATTTGTGTTACTGGACGAAATGGGACGACGCCAGGATGCACTCGTTTACATTGCTGCAGTTACAAAAAGTAAATCCTGAACATATCATTTACATTTCAACAACACCACAAAAAGCTTTTGAGTGTACCAGAAAACCTTTATTTCGGGGATAGGAAGAAAGGTTTTTGAAATTTGAAATATATATATATTTTNTTTTGAGTGTACCAGAAAACCTTTATTTCGGGGATAGGAAGAAAGGTTTTTGAAATTTGAAATATATATATATTTTTGTTTAAGAGGACTTTTTGAAACTGAAGTGCAATAGATGCTGTGTACCTAGTCGTTGTTGCTGGCTTATGCAANTTTTGTTTAAGAGGACTTTTTGAAACTGAAGTGCAATAGATGCTGTGTACCTAGTCGTTGTTGCTGGCTTATGCAAAATGTATAACTTTATACTCGTAATAAATACAGCTTTACTTTAAGACATTACTTGCAAATATTCTTTCCTCGCATAAAAATATAATTTAAAGCCCATAGTTTTGGCATTATAACATGTTAAAAAAAATTTATGATTTAAGGATTTAGAAATGTACTAAACGAAAATATATACAAAAATTTTAACAAGGGTGACTAAAAGGAGGAGTCTTAAAATTTAAGGTATATTTAGCAAGCATTTATTTTACCAAATTCTACATAAACTACTACATAGTAAATATGTACAAATAATCTTTTATTAAGCAATTTTAAAATATGCAAAAATATTTAATAGCGTGATTTTAAAAGATTTCTCGAAGTAACGGACGGTAACTTAATTCAATATGAGTTATCTCCTTTCAGTAAGTGAATTAGATTTAATTTTTTGTACCTCCCAGAAACACTTAAATTGTAATTCTGGCATGATCTTATGCTAAAAAAAAATATGGTCTAAAGATTTCTTAAGCGGGGACATATAAGTTTCAAGTAATGACTTCAAGTTGAACAGGATTTCATCCAAACATAGAATAATAAATATTTGTTCACCGGCGCTTTTAACTTTATAAATAGCTTGATTTCGTATAACTAAACCGCTCAAACATTTTATCTCTTATTCTTGCCGTAACCGTTAACTAAGCAATAAATCAAGCTAAATGTATTTAATGTTTACAAATCTTATACTTTTTATAATATATGTTACGTTTGCGTGCTTAACAAAGCGGCCGAGCTGTTATGTTAACATGTGCCAATAGCTGTGCTGCGTGCGTATTGCTGAGTGTTATTCACCACAAACAATAATCTAAATTAAGTCCGTTTGATAAGAATCTATTAAATGTCTAAATAACGTTCATTTGTCGTACGGTACCTCAAATAGATAAACATTTTAAGTATGTAAGTCCCTAGTGTTATTTATTAGTTTTCATAAACGCAATCATGGTAAAACAGGTTAATTTTTATCTACACAATTATTTAGTTTTGATTACCGTTACTCACACACACGCACCGTGGTTTCACATTGGAGATTTCTTCCGAGACTTTCTTTTACGTTTTTATTACAAGTGTCGGAAAGATTGGTAGTGAGTAGCCCGAAAGTAGAACTTTAACAGGACTTCGGTAAAGTTGGTAGCGACCACGAACGTATACTCCTGCATGNGTGAGTAGCCCGAAAGTAGAACTTTAACAGGACTTCGGTAAAGTTGGTAGCGACCACGAACGTATACTCCTGCATGCACTGTGCGCGTGGATCGTGTCAAGTGCAACAGACCTGTGCTAACCAATCAAAGAGTGGCAGCGGAAATATTGCAGTGACTGCACTCCTTGGTAGGTGAGATGAGACCGCAGAAATAAGACTTAGTTTCGTCGGTGGTAAGAAGATTCAATTTCCTTTTGCGCTTGTGCAGTTTTCAAGGATTGCGTGCGGTAGCTTGTATGTCGACTCTTTAAGGTTATTATATCCACAATCCAAAAAAAAATATGATTATGCCCATGCTGAGCTGAAGGAATAGACTACGCAATTACTGCAAGATTACTTACACTATCTTGAAGCAGTCTAGCGTGCAAAATTTTAATATTACTTTAAGAAAACATAACAGTTAGCATTTTTTTTACACTGCATGGCTAAATAATACAAAGAATTGTAGCAACATTTTCTTTTTTGTTTACATTTCAACGAAATTTACTGAAAGCGCAGAGTTCTCTTTCATAATCAATAATTTTTAATTTATGTAAAAAATATTTATTCAATAGCACGCCCACAAAAATATTTTCTATTAAAAATTATATTTTTTAAACTACTATTTACGAATTTCTCTTATTTTGATTAATGAATCATAGGGAATTTTAGCCCAGGAAAAACACTTGAGATTTCCCTCAAAAGTGATAAGCAATTGCTCACATGGAAAGTACCTTGAAATAAGTAAAAGTTCTGGGTTTTTATTATTATATAATTTATAATTCTCGTAAATAAATTGGAATATCTACAATTATATAAATATTAGTTAGAAAATAGGNGCAGTTTTCAAGGATTGCGTGCGGTAGCTTGTATGTCGACTCTTTAAGGTTATTATATCCACAATCCAAAAAAAAAATATGATTATGCCCATGCTGAGCTGAAGGAAGAGACTACGCAATTACTGCAAGATTACTTTGTGATAGAACTTCGTCAGATCGCACGTTTTAAAATTATAATGAAATAGAAAACATAACAGTTAGCATTTTTTTTTACACTGCATGGCTAAATAATACAAAGAATTGTAGCAACATTTTCTTTTTTGTTTACATTTCAACGAAATTTACTGAAAGCGCAGAGTTCTCTTTCATAATCAATAATTTTTAATTTATGTATAAAATATTTATTCAATAGCACGCCCACAAAAATATTTTATATTAAAAATTATACTTTTTAATCTACTATTTACGAATTTCTCTTATTTTGATTAATGAATCATAGGGAATTTTAGCCCAGGAAAAACACTTGAGATTTCCCTCAAAAGTGATAAGCAATTGCTCACATGGAAAGTACCTTGAAATAAGTAAAAGTTCTGGGTCTTTATTATATAATTTATAATTCTCGTAAATAAATTGGAATATCTACAATTATATAAATATTAGTTAGAAAATAGGGTGGGCGTAACAGCAAAGGTTCCAAAACTCATACGAGTTTTGCACACACGTAATGTCTGTATCTCGTGTAGATATTTAATATCATCGCTACATAACGGTACCTCTTCAAGAAGTTTGTAGCAGTCCGTATTTATTGACAGGGAAATTTTAATTTATTGTAGAGAGCCTCTGTCAAGCACCAGCAAACTTGACAAAAGAAATTGGTTTAAAGTAACAAATATTTCTTATCGTTGCTTGGACAGTGAACCGATCACAAAGGATTACGAAATTTGACGTTAGTAATAGTATTCATTCTTGAAAATATTTATATTGATACTGCACAGTCAGCTATACTTGAGGCACCAAGGTCACGATCTCATCGTGGAAACCGCCCGCATTACTCCTTGTCACTAGCGTGGGAATTGTCTTCAGCTGTTATATCGCATGTTATCCTAAATGAAAAAAGTACTTATCAAGTGGCTCTGAATTTACATCTAATTTTTCACAGTAAAGAAATGAAGAATTTTTACCATCCAGCTACGAAAATCGGCATAATAAAGACGTATACATGATTATAACATGAATATAAATGAAACATATGTAAAATATTACTGAAATTAGGTTTGGTTTAAACAGATAAGTTTAAAAAAAGTTACTCTATCTTGNATGAAACATATGTAAAATATTACTGAAATTAGGTTTGGTTTAAACAGATAAGTTTAAAAAAAGTTACTCTATCTTGATGAACAGAGATATTTCATGATAAAAAATCGAAAGGAACTCTCAATTAAATGAAATAAACTATCATTCAATTATACATTTTCATAATAAACATGATTTTAGAAAATTCAACGTGGCTACACATTACATTTTTCATTTGAATTAGGAGGATGCAAGAGAGTGAGAGAATGTACAATGTTCTTTCGCTGCTAGTTGATATTTTAACTACGTCGTGAGCAATAAGGGCGCTCATTATGTGTTGGTCTCTGAGAGGTACAAATAATGGATCGAACACGCAGATGGGAAAAATATGTTCCTTGAAACACCGCCGTTCGAACTGATGAGTTTAATTAAAGATGTTTTTAAGAATTCAAACTTACTCGAAAACGTATTAATTCATTTTATAATATATAGACAAGAAATTGGTTAAACATATCTTTCCAAAAGAAAGATTTTTAATAAAACTGATTGTTATTAAAGTGACAAGGATTAGAAATTATATTTGCTTCTTTTATCTACTGAGCTGATCATTTGACTGAGTAAAATTAGTGACAGATTTGACTGAATGAACTATTATTTTGAACAAATAGCATTGAATAACTTTGTTTTATGTAACAAATATGCACATAATATGGCACAAAAACACAGGAATATTCTATGTATTCTACGCCGTACAAACATGCTCGGTAAAGGCGTATGTTCGAAATAAAAGTTAATTCATTTATTTATCGCATGTAAAAAACATTCAAAGGTGTATTTTATAAAATTTGCTGCTAGTAGCCCATTGTGTATTGCATCTGGCTTCAATGAAAATGCGTAAAAGGATATTTTTGTTACAGCTTAATATAATGTTACAAATTACCTAGGACGTGAGGAATGCGCGTCTTAATAAACGTAAAAACACCATTTTTAATTAATTAATATATTAACATTGGAATAAAAACACAGCTATTATAGAAAAAACTGCCTGTCAATATAATTAATACTTATATCTGTAAGCGCAATTTTTAATCTAGTTACAATTATAACTAAAGTCCTTACCACCGTTTTTATACTAGCTAAAGTCCATTGATATTCACATATTAGTTACAAATATACGATCAAAATGTCCAATGTCGTACATTTGTATAATTCCTAATGTCCGACACTCTCGCAGAAAGTCACACTTTCTTATATTCCAGCCAGTGAGCTCAGTCTCTACCNATGAAACATATGTAAAATATTACTGAAATTAGGTTTGGTTTAAACAGATAAGTTTAAAAAAAGTTACTCTATCTTGGTGAACAGAGATATTTCATGATAAAAAATCGAAAGGAACTCTCAATTAAATGAAATAAACTATCATTCAATTATACATTTTCATAATAAACATGATTTTAGAAAATTCAACGTGGCTACGCATGACATTTTTCATTTGAATTAGGAGGATGCAAGAGAGTGAGAGAATGTACAATGTTCTTTCGCTGCTAGTTGATATTTTAACTACGTCGTGAGCAATAAGGGCGCTCATTATGTGTTGGTCTCTGAGAGGTACAAATTATGGATCGAACACGCAGATGGGAAAAATATGTTCCTTGAAACACCGCTGTTCGAACTGATGAGTTTAATTAAAGATGTTTTTAAGAATTCAAACTTACTCGAAAACGTATTAATTCATTTTATAATATATAGACAAGAAATTGGTTAAACATATCTTTCCAAAAGAAAGATTTTTAATAAAACTGATTGTTATTAAAGTGACAAGGATTAGAAATTATATTTGCTTCTTTTATCTACTGAGCTGATCATTTGACTGAGTAAAATTAGTGACAGATTTGACTGAATGAACTATTATTTTGAACAAATAGCATTGAATAACTTTGTTTTATGTAACAAATATGCACATAATATGGCACAAAAACACAGGCATATTCTATGTATTCTACGCCGTACAAACATGCTCGGTAAAGGCGTATGTTCGAAATAAAAGTTAATTAATTTATTTATCGCATGTAAGAAACATTCAAAGGTGTATTTTATCAAATTTGCTGCTAGTAGCCCATTGTGTATTGCATCTGGCTTCAATGAAAATGCGTAAAAGGATATTTTTGTTACAGCTTAATATAATGTTACAAATTACCTAGGACGTGAGGAATGCGCGTCTTAATAAACGTAAAAGCACCATTTTTAATTAATTAATATATTAACATTGGAATAAAAACACAGCTATTATAGAAAAAACTGCCTGTCAATATAATTAATACTTATATCTGTAAGCGCAATTTTAAATCTAGTTTCAATTATAACTAAAGTCCTTACCACCGTCTTTATACTAGCTAAAGTCCATTGATATTCACATATTAGTTACAAATATACGATCAAAATGTCCAATGTCGTACATTTACATAATTCCTAATGTCCGACACTCTCGCAGAAAGTCACACTTTCTTATATTCCAGCCAGTGAGCTCAGTCTCTACCNCATAATTCCTAATGTCCGACACTCTCGCAGAAAGTCACACTTTCTTATATTCCAGCCAGTGAGCTCAGTCTCTACCCTCCCGTTGATCACGCCCTGCACTCTCGGGTCATTGCACCGTCTCTCGTAGTCCAGATGATCGCACACGCCGGGCACTAATGACCATTCACGACTGCTGACGCAGAGGCACGCCGCGGCTTATATAGCTGAGGCGGTCTGGCCCAGAACCTTCGCACCGAAGGAGGTGATGACCAGAAAGTTCGAGCAATGGCTCCCATGTCGTTCATTCCTCCAGAGATGGCCGTGACGTCAGTGCCGTTAGCGTTATCGCGGCCCGTGTGGTGGCTCAACCTCTTCTCTCTACCGGGAACCAGTGATGTCATCCTGGAGAGGACTGCGCTGCGTACGCCCGGTTTCCGAGGATAAGTGCACGAAGGCGAAGCGACCGCACGTAACAATATTTCATTATTTCCTACTTCATAACATTGCATTATATTTATTTTTAATTTTCATATGAAATAAATTGAACCTCTGAAGGATTTCTTAAAATAGTTTGTTCTGTATCTTTCGTAAAGAAATTCATGAAACATATAAACCAAGAGTTAAAGTGAATTAATTTTAGTGTTCGTAAATTATTAAAGGCCAGATAACTGTGATTTTGATATTTACGCTTAGCTGTGGAAATATATCCACATTTATTATATTGTCATTCAATCTCTTGTTTCTAATACACATGTCTGCTTATAAGTTTTTAAAAGCGTGGGCCGTTTTCAGTACACAAAAACGCTTACTTCAGTCGGGTGTTATATTTTAGAGTAACCGGCTTTAATCAAAAGCCTTTGGTCTGAGCACACGCAAAGGAGGTTGCGTGGGAAGGCTGACAGGAAATTATTTTTTCCAGCCCTGAAAATAGAGGACACAAAAAGACGGAGTGGCAGTGCTATTTAAAAGAGAAAGGCCCTTTCGCGTGCCTTTCACCACATCATTAGGCAGCGATCTCGTATCAGCTTACGGCCAATTTCTTCGGATTTGCTTCCATCTACCACGTGCTTGTTGTACACACCAGTAAAATATATTGTAAGATTATGTATAATTTTTATAACATAAAGAGAAATGGTAAGAATGAAACTCTTTCACTGGTTTAAAAATGCCTTATTCCAGGTGTTGTAAATATTTATTTATATATTTTTCTTATTTTAAGCGTGTATATTCTAATAATAGTTTACTTGAACACACGTCTGGCCCAATGCGGTTATCTGCCAAATTACTATTTTATTGCTTTGTATTGTTTTCTGTATTTCGCCACCAATGTTTTTCGTACTGCTTTGATCACACAGAATTACAGTTATCAACTTTATTTGCATAAACTTCAATGATATAAAATTAATTAGTTTGAGCTTTACCAGCAAAAACAATTAAAAACAGTATTCTTAAGAAAGCACCATTTATTTCATACATTATTCATTATGACATCCTGGTAATCAAAGTCACTATATTCCTGTTTTATGCATGCAAGTGCTCATATCTATAAGCTTAAATTAATAAATATACACGTTTTTGTACGTTAAAAAAACTAGGACGATATTTGCAAGACAAGATATTCTTAAGTGCGATTGAAAGTTACGTTATGTTAACGTTTGTGGACTTAGACTATACTTTTATCTAGGTCTCATTTAATTCTTCTTTTTAGCCGTTCGTGGCATTCGGGTTACGAATTATTGTAGTGTCTTCTATTGGATTATTTGGACACCAAACAAATATTCGTTACATATTTGGTCACAGTGTAAGTGTGCCTTAATACTCTTAAGTTAAAAGAAAAAACATTTTAGAAAATCATGATTTTAAAGCAGCTTAGTTTGCGTAGTTTTCTGCCCCATATTATATTCGTACGCCAGCTCAATGATTTTGGAAAACTGCCATATCGACATCGAGTTAGAAATTCTACTGAAACCGTGAACCGATATCAGCGCTGCCGCGGGTACATAACTAGTGTGTTGTCTATGTATGCGCCATGAAAAGTTGGAAAACCCGATTAATAATGCTAGTTCTCTAACACGATTGTCTTCATACCGCGAGGTCAAGTGATGGCGAAAAATGTTATTCAAGTGCACAATACTGAACGGAAATGAAACGATAATTAGCGATGTGTTCATTTATTTTTAATACTTGACTTCAGCTCGTTAATAATACGTACCAAATAACTCACAAGCAAAATCCATTTTCAATTTTCCAGAACAGATATTAAGCAAGGATAATATTATTAATTTTCATTCTAGCCCTCTCACTCACTCTTTATATATATATATATATATATATATATATATATATATATATCGTTCACTTATCAGTTCAAAAGGCGGTGTTCCAAGGAACCTAGTGTGCACTCCTACGTGGTCGATCCATTATTTGTACCTCAAAGAAACCAACACATATTGAGCACCCTAATTACTCGCGAAGTAGTTAAAATATCGACTAGCCGCGAAAGAACATTGTACGTTCTCTCACTCTCTTGCATCCTCCTAATTCAAATTAAAAATTTCATGTGTAGCCACGTTGAATTTTGCAACATCGTGTTTATACTGAAACTGTATACTTAAATGATAGTTTATTTCATTTGAGAGTTCCTTTCGATTTATTATCATGAAATATATCTGTCCACCATGATAGAGTAGTTTTTTTTTAGCTAATCTGTCTAAACCAAACCAAGTTTTAGTAATATTTTACATATGTTTCATTTCTATCCATAATGTAGACGAATTTATTATACCGATTTTCATAGCTGAATCATAAAATTTTTCATTTCTTTACTATGAAAAATTAAATGTAAATTCAGAGCCACTTCATAAGTACTTTTTCATTTAGGATAACATGAGATATAACAGCTGAAGACAACTCCCACACTAGTGACAAGGAGTAATGCGGGCGGTTTCCAGGATGAGATCGCAACCTTGGCGTATCAAGTCTCAATAACAAATGAGATAGAGAAAGAGAAAATGTATCCAAAAGCGAGAGAGGGCAACAGAGAGAGAGAGAAAGAGAAAGGAAATGAGAAAAAGTGAGAGAAAGGGAGAGAGGGAATGTTATAGTGAGAGAAAGAGAGAGAAAAACGAAAAGAGAAAGAGAGAAAAAAAGTTGAAAAGGAAAATAGTGAAAGAGAGTTGAAAAGGGTTAAGATAGAAATAAGTGGAAGAGAGAAACAAAGAAAGACAGAAAGAGAGAAATAAAGAGAGAGAAAAACAATGAAACCGAGAAAAACAATAGCAGAAAGAGAGGGAAAGAAAAAAAGGGAAAGATAGAAAGACAAAATGTGAAAGAGGGAAAGGAAGATAAAAAGATAAAGACAAAAAGAGTTGAGTGAGTGAAGAGATTTGGGCGGCTCTTAACATCGAGGTCTTGAGAGCTGATGAGGGTAAAGTGAGGCGAGTGTGGAACAGTGCCGGAATGAAAAAACGGGGAAAGGGGAGATCCTAGAGAAAACCCGCCGACCAGCAGCATCGTCCGGCACGATTACCACTTGCGAAAATCCGGAGTGAACTGGCCGGCGATTGAACCTGGTTCGCCTTGGTGGGAGGCGAGCAGTCTAACTGCTCAGCCACCGTGGCCACAAAAGGAGTTTAGTTGAGTGATTTGGGCAACTCCTTGCAATGTGGCTTGATAGCCAATGAGGGTTAAATGAGGTGAGAATGGAACAACGCCGGAATGCAAGGGCGGGGGAAACTGGAGAACCCCGAGAAAACGCGCTGACCAGCAGCTTCGTCCGGCGCGATTCCCACTTGTGAAAATCCGGGAGTGGCCCGACCGGGGATTGAACCCGGTTCGCCTTGTCAGAAAGACAAAAAGAGGAATAGAGAAAGGAAGAGAAAGAGAGAAAGAGATAAATAGATATAGAGAGAGAACTAGTCGATAATCCGATAATCATAGCGGCACTCGCGAGCACAGTTTTTGAAGCTGCCTAATTAAATCCTCCAGGAAAATAACTTCATGCTCTACAGAGAGTTACACTACTCCACAGAGAGATTTCACACGTGAAAAGCGTCATTATGTAACAGAATCCATCCACCTGCGATGTTTTCCTTCGGAACAGTTACACCTTAAATTGCTGATTGAGAAAAATTTTTTCAAGTTTTTCACTTAATGAAGTAATTATAAAAACAAACATTACCATTCGTTTTTTGAAAATTTTAAGAATATTTTTTTACGCAGAACAACTACTTGGTTGTTGTTCCATACATTTAAAAACACTATATTATAAGTGTATTTAACTGATTATTTTGGTTACTGTAAACATTATAAATATTACTGCAGGGTCAAATAAATATTTCGTTTGAAGTGAATCAGCATTTAGTTAAGTGGAACAATATGATGTCTATTATTATAGAATTTGTTGCGGAAAAATTTAGCTTAGTCCAGCACTGACAATTATTTGTTTGGCTGCAGCGTAATCCTGTCATTTGATTGTATTCGTTCGAAAATAGGGTTTTAGAGGGTTTTTTTATTTTCGTGACAGTTAGGATTAGTTACAGTGTTTGTTAATGCAGTTGTATATGCTTAGTTATGGGACGAACAATCCCAATCAATCAATTTCAATAGGATACAAAAAAGTAGAGCTATTAAAATTGAAAACATTTATTTACGTACATGTCCTATATTAGACAATTATGTATTCAAAAACGTTCTCGTTATGTCATTAGTCACGTCAGTTGAGGTTGCTAAGACGGAGCATCAGAACCCAAGAAACTCGATGGGGCTTCCATTCCTTTATTACGATAACCGAAACTGTTTAGCATAAGTAGAGCCAAATAATTCCTTAGCAACCGAATCAAATTTTACAAATTTGTGACAACCTAATAAGAACAACACAATAATTTGGTTTCAGCGACCAAATATTACATTTCTTGTGTACAAATAATTAATTCTGTTGCACCAAACAAACTTTGTTTTATTCGACAAAATCTTTTCCTCAGTGCAGTAAACAAATGTCTTGTTCGGTGCTGTACTAGTATCAGTCAAATGCGTGTGTGCTTGATGTGATTGGCAGCAGTTTTTCACGAGACTACACTGTTAAGAGTCTAATGTGCCAACAGTATTAACGTTATTGGTACAGTAATTTTTCGTTAGTGACTAATGATGCTGTTAGTGTAGTACACTGTTATGCTATTAATGTAACTGTAATATAAACTAATTTTGTAAAAGTGTCACCTCCTTACCGCACAGTCAACATTAAGGTGGTGTTCATGTTCTGGCAGAACAAATTTTTGTTGAATTTATGTTAACATTTGTTTTGAAATTTTTCTTGTATTTACTTTGCTTTAAAACAGCATTCCTATCTATGACAAATAAGTACAATGAATGTGTCACCAAAAGAAACCTTACCTACGGAGAACAAAAACAATACAAGGGTGAACATCGAACCCGCGTCTTGTGTGCTGGAGGATCGCCATTTCACGAAACCTAACGTCGTACCAGTTACTCTTTTTAAGCACGTCTAATAATATTACAAATTGTGGGCACGCTACAAACTTATAACGACAAACGGCAGTACTCTGTCGTTTGTGGAAATACTCAATCGTCTAGAAATATACGCATATTTGATACACGTAATTTGATTAGCAAGATTCAAAAGATGCCCTAAGTAACATTTAGTTCCCAATCTATACTTTGAAATTTAATTATCGTGGATTAATTTTACGTGGTTATCGCTGTTCACAAGTCTCCGCCGGTTTACAATGTCAAGTCACTGTTAACTGGTGTTGGCTGGGCATTGCCTACTTTAATGTCACAGAAACAAAGAATTGTTTGTTCTTGCTGTTATTCTAAGCGTAATACAAAATTTAGTCGCGGAAATGTTACTTACCGGCTTCGTTAACATTATCACTTGAACAGTACATTTGCTTTATATTAATATAAGACTTTGTAAAAGGTTAACGTTATTAGATGTCACAACATTACTAATATCACTAAAGCATAAACGTCAAATAAATGGCTCAATAGTAATTTTTTTGGTAGAAAATCTTTCTGTTTACATAATACAATCACAATAACGAATGATATATATCCCACCACATGAGGGACTTGACTTATTGGTCGTAGTGGATTATTAAATCCATTTCCTCCTTCAACGTCTTGTACATATACCACTTCTGCAACTGAAAGGGTTCAATAGCTCTCATGAGATTAGTTCTCGAAGAACCGCGGGAAAACTACTCCCGCCGTAATTAGTTTAGCCTACGTTCCCGTTTCCCCAGAAGTTCTTTCGCGCGCTCTTGCCTACGGCTACTGCGCCACGCGACGTGAGCTTTCTCGCGTCTAAACGAACAGGCAGTGGCTCTTCGCTCTAAGCCATTTCGTTTGCATGGTAATGAAAAGTGCTTTTCCCGTGCGAGCTGTCAGACAAGTAACAGTGTGTTTTGTTTCCGAGTAGAGGCCAAACCTCTTCCAATATCTACTACGGGAATGGAACCACTTCCGTTATTTCCCCGATTACTCCTGTTATTTTCGGCCGAAGTTACCAAATACAAAATGCAATTTAATCGTTATTTCTAGCGGAAACACTAACATAAAGTAACAAACCATTTTTCTACTACACAAAGTAAAAAACAATAGATCTACTTTGACACCTGCCAAACCTGAGGTTTGGACGTAGGTGTTGTAATCTGTTCTGTGGCGTGAGGCGCCAACACTTAATACTAGTCCTCAGTGATCGGGCGTAGGAATGCTTCGACACTGTTGTTTAATGGTCCAATTCACTAATGAATGAATACAGGATAATTCATATTTCACAAATCGAGGTTTTATTGTTGCATGAACATGTGAATTGATACATGAACCCTTGAGACAACTCCCTCCCTTTTCTACGTATGCTCCGTACAATTCGCGTCGTAAAAGGGGGGGTGGGGGATCTTCGTCGCACTTGTTGGATGATTCTAAAAGATCCTTCACACTGCGGGATAACTACTAAAGGTCCTTCACACTCGCTGGATGACTGTACTTATCTGGCTTGCTGTGCTGGTAGTTGTTCTTGCAGATGAGGTCCGGTGAGCTGGAACTGCTCTCGTCCTGTCACGGGCGCCTCGGTGACTCGTCTCGACGTCCCTCCTTCTCGGGTCGACGCAGGACTCTGCGTCTGATGGCGGCTGGCTGCCGTGCTCGTCTCCTGCGGAATCACTCCTCCCTCCCGGAATCTCATCGGCCGACTGCCCTGTTTCCTCAGACTCCTGCGGTTTTGTAGGCCCCCATTGCCATATTAAACTGCCCCCGCTTCTCCAGGTAGCCGCGGACCGCCCCCCTGGGTAATCAACCGCGGGCGTGTACTCCAGCTCCGTACTTGGGTCCAGCGTCTGCTGTTTTGTTCTGGTTTACCAGTTTCAGCACTCCGTTCTGTCCGTGCGGAAATAATTGAAAGGGGCCTCTCGTTGCGCTCGTCCAAACGCTCTCTCGGTTTTTATTGTGGTCGAAAGCCTGGGACAAAACACAGCCTGGCGAGGTCATAAATACGTCTCGCCGTTCCTGCCTGCTCGCGGAGTCTGGCGTCTGTCCTTCTATTCTGCCTGGAGGTTTGTTGTTTGGTTCGGCGTTGTGGGAATACTTCGGGATCTCCCCCTGGCCGCTGCACTCGTGTTCTTCCCGCTGTCACCTGATCCCACACCGTGACGCTATTCTCCCGCATGTCCGCCTTCCCATGCAAATGGTCGTCTTGTAGGGCCGATCTGGCGCCGTTCCCTTCGTCACGGCTGCCAGGCCCTAAATCCTGATTGATGTCGTTCGCCTGTGAGCTTCGTTAGAGCGTGGTACGGACGAATAAAATATAGGGACGCCGCAGGCGTCAACTTGTTGCGAATATTTATTTTTAGGGATTAGTAGCCAAAGAGTTCCTGGTAACTCTTCACCAGAAATATTGTGTATTTACAACAGGTTAATCACAAAAAAATACTTAATATTTGTGTAGCTCAATATTTATTATTATCTTGATGTCTGCAACACTTGTTCATTAAAATTTGACACGAGTTTTACACATTGCACACTAAGGTTTGTGAATTTTGTTCTTGTTAATTTGTAACGTTACAGAACTAGTCCTCAAAGAACTACTTCTAAAAATATAAAAAATTGCTGCAGAGCAGTATATATCCTAAAACTTTCACCGGCTATATACGGGGATGAAAAAAAATAGTTCGTAAATGTTTATTTTTGAACAAATATTACTTTTGAAAAAAACCATGCATCCAATCTCTATGCAAAGTCGTGTGATGTTGCATATCAAATGTTATATATATATATATATATAAACTTTTTGACCTGAATGCGGTGACTCAATTAATTTCCGAGAAATGAAAATGGGATCGTAATCAAAGTTGTGTTTAAGTTGTTCCTCCTTTGATTCCTTTAACTCTACGTTTCGTAATTTCGAAATTATCATATTGAAAACCATTAGCATTTAATTTTGAAGGTATATTTTACTACCTGCCTTACAGAACGACAAATCTAAAAGGTGTAATCGTGGTGGTTTTTTTTAACTACATTATCATTTATCGATTTACAAAATTGTTAATGACACTAAGACGTGAAATTTTACTCAATAATAATCAGAACGTTCGAGTTCCATTAATACTGTTGTGCTTTATTTTATGACCATGATGTGCAAATTATTTAAATTTAACAAATTTAATTTCTATAAGTACCTACTGAGAAAGGCAAAACCAAAATAGTGGTGATTTGGTGTTTGTGTTTGGTATTAACGTACATTTCAAAGCTAGCAAAACTAAAACTATTAAATACATCTAAAATTACAAATAGAGCTCTACTGTTGCTGCTTTCACATGCTTGTCTTGACGAGTTGACAAGAATTACCTTGACATTTCAAGGTCATCGTGTGTAAGGCTGCATTTTTCACCTTTAAGTGTCAAGATAATACGTGTCAACTCGTGAAGAGGAGCATGTGAAATCAGCAACAGAAGTGTACAGAGAAGTAATAATGAAATGTGTGGCCTAATTATCATGAATAAAATAGTTATCATGCATGTACCAAACCAATATATATAGTTAAGTATAAAATCACAAAATTAGAAATATTTCATTATCCGTAAGTTTCAAAGCAAAACGGGCAAAACAAGGCCGCCTTAGAAAGAAATATAAGAGGGAGTGAGTCATATATTAGTTCAACAAACACATAGCGCCTGCCAGCTTATTTGGCGGGTAGCAGCTAAAGGAAAAATAATATTCCTATAATTCTAGCAGCAGGCAACGGCACAAAAAAAATTATTCTACCAATAAAGTAATTATCAGCTCCAAGTACAACAGTCACTATAACTGGAGACATGCTTATTACGCCAAGTGATAAGGCACTTAGTACGCTAGCCACCCGCCAGCTAATCTAGCAAGCTCTGTACTTGTTGGATATTTTGTTTTTAATAAAAATAAAAATAAACATTATTTCTCTAATGAAAGTGCAATATGGGCTCTTATATATTAAGTAATTAAAGAGCAATAAACTTATAGAATTATAAAGTAATGACATGCTGCTAGTGGCTATGTTGGAAATGTGGAGATGTTCCGTGTTTTGTATGTACGGAGCTCAATCCCGTTTTACACCTTTACGTAGCGCGTTTCCGTATAATGACTTCGTATTTCCGTTATAATTTCCGTGAATGTTCGGAAATTTCTTAACTGTACACTTTCAGGTGCTTAACTTCCAGTCTACTAATGTGCGCATGCTCATGTCTGCGAGTTTCCACTAACACGTACAAAAAAAAACTGTTGAACACGTCCACCGAATTTCACCGAACTCAAAACAATCATAGTGTTTACTAATGTAAGACATTGTTGGAAAATCTACAATATCTGTTTGAATGCGTGCTGAGAAAACATTGCTTCTTAATAATTTGTTCGTGCAATTATGGGAGCTTTCCTGCATTTGTTCCGGAACAATTTAAATGCGTAATTAAGTTTCAGCTTTGAGTAGCATCTCCAACCTAGTACACTGAAGAGCCAAAAAAACTGGTACACCTGCAAAACATCTTGTAGCCCCCNGGTCGTACGCGAACATCCAAATGTTATCGCTACCTCAGAGATGCTATGTCCCATCTCTCGTGCGCCGAATATAACAACACGTTCAAACTCACTTAAATTTTGATAACCGGCCATTGTAGCAGAAGTAACCGATCTAGCTGCCGACAGTATCGN
Organism: Clitarchus hookeri; assembly: GCA_002778355.1. Lineage (NCBI taxonomy): Eukaryota > Metazoa > Arthropoda > Insecta > Phasmatodea > Phasmatidae > Clitarchus > Clitarchus hookeri. The sequence continues at coordinate 50,053 of NQII01004071.1, read as the reverse complement.
ATGGACTCGACTAATGTCTGAAGGTATGCAGGAGGCAATTCACACTATGAATACTGCAGGGCAGTCCACAAATCCAATCTGCGCCAATTTTAGAAAGGGTTGTACGTGTGTCACGTTTAATGATTCTTGTTAGTCGTCGTTTGTCCCGTTCTTTCACGATCTTTTTCCGGCCACAGCGATGTTGAAGATGTGATGTTTTGCCGTATTCCCGATATTCACGGTACACTCGTGAAATGGTCGTACGCGAACATCCAAATGTTATCGCTACCTCAGAGATGCTATGTCCCATCTCTCGTGCGCCGAATATAACACCACGTTCAAACTCACTTAAATTTTGATAACCGGCCATTGTAGCAGAAGTAACCGATCTAGCTGCCGACAGTATCGCGTTACTCTGATTGGTTCCATATCTCCGTTATTTGCATACGCACGCCTATACCAGTTTTTTTGGCTCTTTAGTGTATATGGTAATTTTCCCAGGATTAAATACACGTAGTAGACACCATAAGCTTTCGTATAGGCCCTCCTTTAGCCCGGCGAAGATCAGCATCTCGTCGAGGCGTCGACTCCTCAAGTGCACGAAATATCTGTGTAGAGATTTTGCCCCAACCTTGCCGTCTGGATAAGTACACGCAACTTCCTTCTGTTTACAGGTACAGGATCTTGTTTGTGAATGGACCTTCCACCCCGTCCTTTAAATGCTCGACGAGGTTTCATATCGGGTAATCTTTGAAACTCTCCCAGACGCTCCTCGTACCGAATGCAGCGCAACCTGGGTCGATGACACGGTGCATCGTCCTACTGGGATATCCCATCGCTGTGGGAGCACGCGAAGTCCATGAAGGGCTGCAATCAGGGCTGGACTTAGAGACCCAGTGCCCCTAGGCAATTACAGAGTTCCGGGCCCCCTTTTTGGTAATTTAATAAAATAGCCTATTAAATTTTATATTTGATTTGGCTACGCTCTATTAATTTAATTACTGTTGTAAATTTGTACTTTCTTATTTGATTTTCTTAATAAATAAAATATAAAAAAAACAGTTTGTCCCCTGACAAGACCCCCCCCCTCCTTTTTTCTCTCTCTCTCTACGCCACCCCCCTCCCGCCAAGGCTAATGCCCTAGGCAGGTGCCTTGTTCGCCTAGGCGGAAGTCTGGCACTGGCTGCAATGCAATACCATGACCAGCACACACTCACTCACGCGATGTCACAGCACAACATATACATACATGTCTGGGCATTTCCAAGTCGTAACGGTACAGTGGCACCACCGACTATTACCTTTACACACTGCCATCCCATGACTTTCGGCATGTTAGTGTAATTTATTACAGTTTAGGAATACTACTGACATTTGTTTTGTCTTTAACTTTTATATTTTTGCCGTTATGTTGGATGCTTATTTTCAAGAAGGCGGCCATTTAAACTTTATGAGTCTGTGTAATATCTACGGAAATCCCTAATCGATTTTGAATAATAATTAGTTTATCGACAGTTTACACCGTAGGCTATAAATTCAGATACTCATATATTTGTTAAAACGACAGTTTGGAAGATAACCCCACCTAAATAACTAAAGATTATATAAAGTATTTTGGGAACTGTTCCACTGATTCCGACCAAATTTGGCATGGAAGAAGTACTATCGAGAACCACCTAAACTGAAATAATTTTAGTGTGTTATACTTTTATTTTTAGAATGGCTGCTTTATGTACATTTTATGTCAATATGACGTATCTACCAGACCTTCAGACCTATTTCGACTAATCTTAGTTTAATGACAGTATACATTGCAAGAATTAAATTCGTTATTTCACAACCTATTTCGTGTCACTTTGTAAAAGAGCGTATGCTGGATAAAAATGGTTTTATGTAATTTCTTCGAAACTGCTCCACAGACAACAATGAGTTTGCTAAAATAGGTATTAAATCTTCAAAATGCCTGCCATAAACATTTTTCATGCCAAAAGCCGATATCTAAGGAAAATGTAGGACTATTTTAACCGAACTCAATATTCTGGAAATAGTTCTAGTTAGTAATTTATGACGCATTTACACAATTTCTTTGACAGTAATTTTGAAAGGTACTACTACTGATAAATACAAAAGCTTTTATTATCATGTAGCTGTATTTGCTCAGCCTATTCCCGTCAAATTTGACATAGATGTAGTGTTATTTTGGAAGGTCTAATTTTTTGTTATATTATTTTTGAGACTCTTTTCAAGAACGAGGAATTTATTTTAGACTGCTGTGCCGTGTTAAGGGAACCATTAGATTTACTCCAACCAAAATTGGTATTCTCGATGAATACCTACCGCTGTATATTCTGTGAACATCAAATTAACTTATTCGTAGTTTCTTTTGCCTGCCACTACAAAATGAAGGATTTTTTTTTACCGTATCTCAGGAATTACTGAAACGAACGCAAACGAATTTTCAGATTTCCAAAAAAGGGAACCCGTATAGTAAAAAAAAAAACTTCACGACTAAGGTGTATATATATTTTTTTCTAACTGTGGCATTTTTACTCTTTAGGTTATATGCTTTATCTCTAGAACAATAAAACTGCTTTGATCATCAATTTGTGTGTCTATAGTGTTTATTGTGAGCACTAAATACGCTTAACAGAAATTTCCTCGGTCTGTTATTTTGTAACAGTGCGTAATTATAAAAATGTATTTAAAATAGCATACCCCGGTACCTTTTTAACCGAGTGCTCCCATATTTGGCACGCAAAAAAATAATGTAAAGCCAGCGAAGGAATCGGTTGATAAGTCACTTATTTTTCCAAAAGGCCAGTCGTGTTCTCATATTACTGAATGTTGTATCGCCGGGGCCATTTAGCCTTTTTAATACAAGTTAATTACTTGGAGCATTAACTGTGAGCACAAGGTTCTCTAAGTAATAGTACAAATACTTATCCCTATTAAAAAAGTGACACCAAAAATATTACAATCGTGCAATAGATCACAGGAAACTACCGATTGCTGTGAAATATTTTTGTAAACTCCTTCCTCGCAATTGATTGTTTTAAAACTCATTATCCTTTTTTTTCTAAACTTTTAAGAGCCTCTTAAAAATTATATGAATATATAGGCTGAGCGTAGAGCAATTTTATCTAATTATTTTTCGAAAACTTGCGTTTTTAATCAAATAAGCCTACTGAAACCCTGCCTTCGATTTATTCGATTTCATGAAGGTGGAAATTTTTTTATCATCTATAGAATAACGTTTCAATTATATTCGTATGATGAAGCGGTCACAAGTAATTTAAATGTATTTCAAAGCCTTATGTTTATAACAAGTATTGCATAAGATTGGAAGGTCTATTTGATACTGCGTGTGGCAGGTGAGACGGCGACACGATACGAGCCACGCCAGATAAGCAGATGGCGCTACGGAGTCGTATGAGACTTCGATATCTGGCTAAACTGAGTGAGCAAATTTTAAATCACGCGGGTGCATTTGTAGGAGTTTTTGCAACTAGCGACTCTTTCAAACGAAAGCAATTTCGTTTAGCACGACCAAAAAAAAAAAATGCTAATTTTATAATTCCGCAGACAAAATCAAAATATTTATGTAAAGAATATAAAGTCATTATCCGAATTCGCCACTCGGGCACGCCGATGTATAATTGCGTCCCGTCCGATTCCGCGCGAATGCCGAGGGGCGGTGCAGAAAAAATAAAATAAAATTCCGCGAAATTTTGCTCGGTTGAGCGGAAAACCATATAGTCAGAGGGTCGGGAATATTCAATTATGCTACTCCCCTGCACCCTTAGCAGTGCAGATTATTTTATTTTTATTTTTTTCACCCCTCTCTCTACCCCCCTCCCCACACCATACGTGTGTGTTCCACCCATAAGCCCCCACTCAGCCTACTCGAAACAACGGGTCGGTGCGGCGAGTTTGTAGCTTGACGATGATTTGATGCTGATCAACAAAACTGCTGTGCAATATCTCCCCACCTAACTCCATAGGCTCCACCACGCCCACCCTTTCCACCCCTTTTTTTTTCTCTCTCGTGAAATCGAACCGCTACGCTCAGGAATATACCGACGGCAGTCCACGCCTGGAATTAGGTGAGTGTTGGTGAGGTTGTTGGGGTGAGCGGGAAGAAAGGGGGGAACGGAGGGGTAGGACGAACCGCACTCGCGGGTATTCTGACTGAGTGATAATCGGTTTATGCCGTTTAAATGGCATTACCAACATCCGAGCCGATTTGTACCAGAGAACAATGAGAGCTTTCATGTTATTCCTTCTGGGCGGTTGCCAAAACTCAACCCAGCAGGAGTGCTTTTCCCGGTTTATCTAAACAATGAGACTCCACCCCCCCCCCCCCCCCCC
>NQII01004071.1:0-45626 GCA_002778355.1 Clitarchus hookeri | reverse complement strand
GGGGGGGGGGGAAGAGAGAGGTAGTCTGGAGGCGAGATATACAAAAGTAAAACGAGGGGGAATAAACTTCGCGGATATTCTATATCACAAAAGATTCATTCTTTCACTAATGAAGGCTTGTCCTGCAGTTTTCTTCTACATGATCTCTCTGCCCTGTTTAACACGTATGTTTTTTTTCTAGTATTGCTGAATTTCAACTTTGACCCTAATTTGTTTCTTAAAGTAAAAGGGCAGAATTGTTTGCTGGGAACCTTTGCACTGGACTCTACATCACACAAAAATCATCAAAATTAACACACACTGTCAAAATGATCAGAAAAATACTATTTATGTTACCAAATTTTTTGGTATGATTGACTCATTCAAATGTCTAACAAATCAAGAAAGAAATCACGACATTACAAAAAGTGTATGATTTCCTGAATGTGGGATCCAATTACTACTTTGAAAGCAACGTTATCTTCTTAACTGCTCGACGCGACCGGTGTTTCGAATAGATTGTGCAAAAATAATGTACTATAATTATCGTAAAAATACTCTACAATATATATTAGATCTGGAAAAATTAATACGATCTTTAATACTAAAGTTACATTGCTCGCAAAGCAAGCTTTCTTTTCTTGTGTCTCTAATTTCCCAAACACTATAAAAACTTCGAGGAAGTTAGCACAGATAACACAATCACGGCTACATAAATTGACGAATCTGTAACGAGCCGAAAATTATAAGAAACTTTAAAATTAAATAACGGAGCAAGGAGATATTACATATTAGAGGCCAGAACAAAGTTGAAGATATTAACAAACGACAACAAAAATTGCCTCGTATGGCCTCATTACCACACAGAATTGCATGAAATTTTAATACTTGTCATCAAATTTCATTTTAAAATATTCTGAGCTGCTCCAAGACGGCTTATTACCCCCATTTTTTAAAATACACATGTAACGACTATCGTTTTACATTTGTGATGCAGTTAAAACTTCAGTGTACACATTAAATGATAAAACAATGAAGCCAGAATGTAGTTCAATCAAACTTCAGTGTCTGTTTACAAATACTATAGTCATGTTATACTAGAGGCTGCCACGAATCCATCACCTGTTTCATAATGAAATTACTTTCCAATAGACGTGATTTTATAAGTGCGTAGACTTTCGCGAAAACATTTACATAAATTTAAACGGCATAACTTATTTCTCGAATTACCTTAAAACAAAATACAAAACATCCAGATTCACTACTGAATAAACATATTGGCGGAACTATGCCTACTTTATGCCCGTACGAGCCGGTCAGGAAGTTGGGGGAATGTCTCATCTTCATGAAGAGACTGTAATGGGACACGAAGATGGAGCTGTTGAGAAAGTGAAGAGGCTCGATACCAGCCTCAAGGTAAAGACGTACTGGGTGGGAAGGGGGGGTTGGGTCGGTTGACGGTGCTGACTGCGAGGCGGTTGGCAATAACTCCCTCCTCCACTGCTTGGATCTTCTTGAAGCCCCATCTAATTCCCTCCCACGACAATGTGTCCTATATCCACGTCATCTCGAACAGCCTTCCTTCTGCTGTCAGATCAAGTCGTGGGAGGAGGGGAAGAGTGAGTGAGTGAAGAGATTTGAGTGGCTCTTAACATCGATGTCTTGAGAGCTGATGAGAGTGAATCTATGTATAAAGTAGTGCTGGAATTAAAGGGCAGGGGAAACGGGAAATCCCCCGAGAAAACCCGCCGACTTAGCGGCATCATCCATCTCGATTCCTACATACGAATATCCTGGGGCCACCCTGCCTGGAATCTAACCCGGTTCACCTTGGCGGGAGGTGAGTAGTCTAACCACTACACCACCACGGCCGCCAAGGGAGGGGAAGAGAGGGAACTCTTCCCAGGTGTCATGTTGTGTTCAGGGTTGCAGAAACCACATACCTTATATTACAGCAGTGTCAGCGCACCCATGAAACCAGGTTGGCATGGCAGGATCACTTGGGGAAAGTGGTGAAATTGCAAATAAGGGGTACAATATTTCGAAGGAACCTGCATATCGTACCTCAGAAGGCCTCCGCAAAACAGACATCGTTGTGGCACGTCCTGTTGCTGATAATACGTACATCTTAGACTAACAGGTAGTCGAGTGTAAGTTATCGAAGTGCTCTGTCCCTGAGGTCGTCACGTTAGTAACGGCTGAGTCTGGCTTCAACGAGGTTGAAGATATTCCAGTCATGCTGTCGTGGAGAGGTTTCTGGTTTGAGAAAAGCCTGTCCCTGTTGAGTCCTTTTTTGAGTGGTTCTTGTCTGTCTTCTTCGGTCACCAGAGCCTTGTTTGCAACTTTGTTACGTCAGAGGCGATTTAACACCACCACACGAGTTGTCGCTGATTATGGTCCAGTCTCTACCTTATTTATTTATATGTATACATTTAGAAGAATGGGTGGATCACTGACCCGAGTGTCTTTTCTGTTGAACTCGTTTGCGATGTTTGTGTGTTTATTTCTTTAAATGTATTAGTGTACGCTTGGTTGGTTATGTCCAGGCATTTGGCTGGTTCTCCCATCTAGAGACTGGAGTCTCTCTATCAAGCGAGGCATATCTGTCCCACGCTCAATTAGGGGAGGGGTTGGAATAACTAAAGTCAGTTAAGTGACTAGATTAAGTAGCTTGCGCTTAAGTAGAGGACGGGGGAGTGACATCCCTATTCGAGAGAATGCCCCCCTGACTTGCGTAGTTCCTTCCAGGTTTTCCAGCTTGATCATATGGGTTGGTAGGTTCTTTCACGTTGCACACAAGAAATTGAAGAAGTTGAAAGAAGAAGGTAGCATGTATCTTCCCGTTTTTACGATCTTGTCCAACCATTTCCTGGATTGAAGTCTCAACCGACTCCTTATCAACCACCTTAATAAGCCTTCAGGGTCTGGGAGGACTGGCCTATGTTCTGTTTCTATCGGTTGAAGTTATGGTATAACTCCAGTGAGAATTTTTTTCAGTTTAGAAAGACATATTTTAAACTCCAACAAGTTATAATTTTTTAAAATATTCATATTTAATTATATTAATACACCGGCTTATTTCATCACCAAAGGTGTGTTTCTTGCCTATTTTGTATCAATTTCCAGGAGTACGTAGGTACACAATATCGTATATAAGTACCAAATTCGCATTTTCGCATGCATAAAAGTCTCTTTAAAATAAATTACTTGTTTCTAATCGCGGCCTAAAAATCGCGGCAGATAAATCTAATCAATACTTATGTCATCGTCATCTCAAATTACCAACTGAAATCTTTTGCTGGCATTAGGCACGATTTAAATATAAAAAATAACCTCACATGAGCGAAGAATGACAGTCATATTTGCTGCAAATATTCTGATTAGTCCAGTAATCAGAACCTATTTTCTTGTGTTTAAGATAACTTCTAGTTACAGGAAAATAAAACGTTGGTCATTCTTAACCATAAACTGAGAAACAGAAAACGCCGCTAAACAACACATAACTTTTAATCACACCTTAATCGTAACAAAAGCAGACATTGTAAAACCGGCCCTAAAACTATATTTTATATTATTGTTACGGGCGTGCTTGTTTTTCACGTTCATTTACAATCTACGGTTTATGGATTTAATTTCAATAGAAATTGATTTAGTTGCATACAGTGGTGAAACAACGTCTTAGACTTAGGAGAGACCACTCATTTAGGGACCCGTCTGTTTATTTTGGGGGAGGGGACGCCAGATTCTAGGCTCCAGTTCCAGTCTTAAAGACATGTTTGCTTCTCTTATAAATTTTATTTTCGTGCGATCAAATTACATGCCACGTAAATGATAAAGAAAAGTCTTATAAGCCAGAAGCGAAGAAGTATATAAGTATCATTAATACACTTTACCAATTAATTTGACTGTGCGTATCTAAAATATCAACGCCAGCGAAAAAAAAAACAGTTTGTGTGTCCATTTAATCTCATTCCGGCACCCTTTGTTAAACTTGTGGAGGGGCAATGTACCCTTGTACCCTTACCCCTCCCCTTTTTTTTGCTATCGCGTACTACCATATATACATGGAATTAATAAACTGACTATCAAGAAAAATGACACAAATATTAACCACCATATACTTACATAAACGCTATATTTTATATAATTTTCAGTTACAGTCTAATTTCTAAATTTCTTATGATATCTACAAAATATTTGTCATTTTATCACATAATGTTTTCATCTCGAGAACTTAAGTTCTCGAGATGAAAACATTACATTTCAAAAAGTGTGGCGTTCTCACTGATGTACAAGTGAATTCCGTGAGATAAGCTATCTGGAGAGTTACAAAAGGAAAATATATGCTTGTAAAATTGTTATTTCTCCAAGCGTCGCAAAAGAATTACACTTTCAATTAAAATCCTTCTTCCATCAAATATGTATATCACGTTAGTGAAGCACATCAAAAGTCATCTAAAATTAGGATGACTGATTAACCTCATGGTAACTTACGTGGATTCTGTCCAAATATTTCAGTCGCATAATATTTCCCCATGAATAGTTCGAGGTTTTAGAGAACTCGAATTAATTCCAATGTTAATTTATTTGAAAATGAATATTTGCCAGATATAATATTCACTTGATTGTCTGATTTTTGTTTTGTTTCAAAACCTCGCTTTATATGGAAGCTCTGCGAAAATTACTAATTAATTCGAAAATCACACCTAAGAGACAAGTATTTCCAAGTAATGTAAAATTCACTTCTTTTGTATAAGCCACGAATGGAAAGCACATAAACGTTTATGTAGACGTATCGAATTGTCTTATGTAACTTAAATTACTTTGGGTAATTTTCGATACGAAGGGCAATTTTATGGTATTCAAACTCAATTCGGGATGAAATTTTTGTGGGTATTCAATACACAAAGTAATTTTAAGTTGCACATTTTTTCAGCGCGTGAAGTTCCCTATGGACCCCCTACCTCACTGGATGCTAGTTTTCAACGAAATATGCATGTCTATGATACCACCTTCTAAGTTATTAATTAAAAATTTCACCGTTTGTTTGAGAGGCGAAATATTGAATGAAACACGCGGATTTTAGCCTACTTTTCTTGGAAAGATATTTTATTTAATCACCCGAATACCATTAACCTTGAACCGAAAATTTGAGAAAGAATTTTTAAAGATTGAAGAAACATTAGCAAAAATCTACGAACATAATATGTTATTGACTCCAACCACCATGTTGAATATTGGCGAGTATAAACTTAACCCAAATAACCTTGAACTCAAAAAAAACCAACAAAAATAGCGAAAAAAATTACAAAAACATAAATAATTTCACACCTTAAGCGAAAAAACCAAGTTGGATATGTGTGATCCTAATAGTTAGATTCTCGTCAAGATGACACAGCACAACCACTCCCTGGTACGACGATCAGCAGACATCTGAACCCTACCTCTGTATTTCATTGGCTATATAGCCAATCAATCTTACACCTACACNNNCCATTGCCATTTACTTACCATAGCTCGGCCGCCATAAACATCTATGAAAACAGTGTTGATGAAATATCTGATCAGAAGGATGATGATTCTCTCGACGTTCCCACACATTTCACCAACTAGTTTCCTTCAACAAGTAGGAGAAGAAGGCAGAAGACGTCACGAACGCTAGTTCATTTGCTGTAACGAGCGAAATGGTGAAGGCAGAAGACGCCGAGAATACTGGCTACATGTTTACCGAAGACCCGAATGAACTTGTTGATAGACTCAGACATTTCATCGCTTTGCAACTAGATGGAGATTTCTCGCACATTAACGAAATATCTTCTATCATTAGTGAACTGAAGTATCGCTGTTATATCAGATGAGACTGTTGGCTACTAACCATGATCTGCAAATATCTGAGAAGTGTAAAGATCGAATGTACGAAATAATTAGAAACATAGAATGTATAAAATAAGTAAATGACTTAAATTATGTATACTTAATAATTTTACTTTAGTTTATTATTCAGACTGTTNATTTCATCGCTTTGCAACTAGATGGAGATTTCTCGCACATTAACGAAATATCTTCTATCATTAGTGAACTGAAGTATTGCTGTTATATCAGATGAGACTGTTGGCTACTAACCATGATCTGCAAATATCTGAGAAGTGTAAAGATCGAATGTACGAAATAATTAGAAACATAGAATGTATAAAATAAGTAAATGACTTAAATTATGTATACTTAATAATTTTACTTTAGTTTATTATTCAGACTGTCCTGCTTCTCTGAAACACTTACCAATTCAGTGGTATGTACAATCGATTGCGAGAGTCTGTTTAAGATAACATTTATGCGAGTGTATGCAGGATGAGGGGCCATGGTAGGATCTGAAATATTTTGCCTTACTCGGTTCGGTTAAAAAATCGATCGAGTTGTATAAGACGAAAGAATGAACTGGTGAATATTTTTGAGGAATGTTTCGCAAATGGTTAGTTGGTCTGTTCATTTGTTTTCATCGACTGTTGGTATAGCTAGGTGGTATGGTGGGGTGGTCTTGATTATTGATATCTTTGCAGGAAATGGTCTTGACAAGAGCCAGTCTTGGGTAGAGTTGCGTCTCTTCAGGAACCGGTGGGGGTTTTGCATAGATAAAGAGGAGGGTGGGGGTGGTGAAAAATCGTGTGGTTGGTGGATGGTGAGGTGACGAGCTATGGAGAGTTGTTGGTGGTTGTGATAAGGGAAGGGGGAGGGTTAGTCGGTTGAAGGGTTGGTGTCATGAGTTGATGTTTATGGCAACTGAGCTATGGTAAGTAAATGGCAAAGGAAGTGGAGCGACGAGAGGTGTGTTCGCCTTGGCTAGTGATGGAGGGTGAGAGGGGGTGGATAAGTGTGCTACATAAAGTCAATAGTTCGCTTTGTTGATCGTAAGATTGATTGGCTACATACCTTATGAAATATTAACATGGGGTTCAGATGTCTGCTGATCGTTGTACCAGGGAGTGGCTGTGCTCTGCCATCTTTACGAAAAATGAACTTTTAGAGTCACGCACATCCACCTTCGATTTTACACATAAGTAATGTAATTTAGTTTTTAAATTTTTTCGCGATTTTTTCCTGATTTTCTGAGCTCGGGGTAATTATGTTAGCCAACATTCAACGTAGTGGTCGGAGTCAGTAATATGTTATGTTTGTCAATTTTTACTAATGTTTCTTCAGATTTTAAAATTTACCTCAATTTTATATTTTAAGAACAATGAGATCAAGGTTAAGGTCGCCAACATTCAAAATGGGGTTCAGAGTCAGTAACGTAATATGTTCGTTGGTTTGATGAATTTTTTGGAGTTTTTATACATTCTTCTAAATAATTTGTTTTCATGTTAATTGGTTTTAAGGTCAAGGCCATCGGCATCCAACATGGGTGTCGGAGAGTGACAAAATATGTTCCTAATGGTTTATTATTATTTTTTACATTTTTCTCGATTTTTTGTGTTCAAGGTTATTGGAGTCAAGGTCAAGGTCACCAACATCCAACATAGGTTTCGGCATCAGTTATGAAATATATTCCTAAACTTTTATTAGTTTCTTTCGATTTTTTTCATTGTTTTATGATTGGCAGGGGGGAGGTGAATATGTGAGGGTGGTGGGATGATTGTGAGTTGAACGTTTTATGTTCTTCGATTTTTTAGAATTTTTTTTAGAATCTTTTGCTATTTATCTTGTTCCTCGATTTTTAGAATTTTTAAAAAAAATTTGCCATTTTTGTCTAAGGTCAAGTTCAAAGTCAATATCATGGGTCAAGGTCAAGGTTACCAAGATGCAGTATGGTGGTAGGGTGCCATCACAAAATGGCCGTCCCTGGCCACCTCGACAATCGAGTTAACTGGTGGTTCCGATCTCCGAATCATTCCTGCGCCCGACTATCATATCTAATTACAATATTTTACCCTTACAGGAGACGTTTGAGGACGAAGTTCTAAAACAACAAACGGATTTATAAAGCAGGAAATCAAATGGAGGAATACCTCTGAAACTCCAAACACAAAATACTCTTATTTAAATTAGTTACTACGCTCGAAATGACAAGCGCAAATAAAACTTTGCCATGGGAGATATAACAGACATCATTATTTTATCACACGTATAGGGAATTCACGGTAAAATTAGCACTTTTGAAAGCCCTATTATTTTAAATAATATGTCAGTAAATATATTTTATTGTAGCCTTAGACATTAACTTTCTAGCCCGTTGAAATATATACACCGTATTTATTGCATGGCAATATTTATTTTAAAATGTGGTTGAAGGATCAAAAATACCTGTGAGGAAAATGTAACTAAGGCCACAAAAGTGCTCACTTCACCGTGAAAAGCCTATAATCTAAGTATCCACCAGCAAATGATGATTAAAATTAATTACAATTATAGAAAAGTTGGTATTGGCAATACAATTATCTAAAAGTTGTTATTAGAAGCCAGTTAATCAACTACTGATTTTGGTGAAAGAGATTAATTGACTCTACAAGTGATCCATTATTTCAAATTTCACATATTCAAACATTTAGGAGTTAAAATACAATTTTTTCACTTTTGCAGTAGGTATAAAACTCCGCTCGCTAATTTACTGAATTCTGTTTCAAAGGCGAGGGTCTTACAGCTTAACGTAAGACTCAAATAAACTCAGTTTGGATTCGAACTCAAGCGACAGTGATATCTTTGGCAAGTGGATACCTTATGCGAAGTACCGTAGCTAATGATAAAACTCTTAAGCGTATAATTTCTCACGTCTCACCTGTAAAGTAACTGACAGTTATAGTTACTTAGCACTTAATATTATGTTTTTAGAGAAAATATTTTCACTGCTTGATTTTCTAAATTAGTCTGTAGATTCTCGCAATATAACTTTTTTTTTTTTAGATTAAGTGAAATCATGTTGGTTTTATTAATCATCGGTAATTTATAAAATTATTTAAATATTATTTGTTGTAACAAAACACTGTTACAAATTATTAATAATTTCTGTGGGAATCTACATGTTCAGAGGTCAGCGCTCAGAGCAACTTCGTTTCGACAGAGAAACTGCGAACTGTGGATTCAAATTTGGCAGACAGCTCTCTCGGCAGATGTCAGTCAGACTTGTTGAAGCTTGTCATTTCCCTGCCGTGGATAAATAGCATTTCCCCTTATCCCTCATCAGCCATGATGTGCCAAATCCGGTAAACTGTTGGCTGTGATGCCCGGACACGGTCTGTAATGAAACATTTCATAGACTCGTGCGATGAAGTGCTGGCGTGTCTTTCAGACGTTTTGTATACTTGCTGTTCACGGTGAACTCAATACTTGTTAAAGCCTTGCTTAAGATCTACTTGTGCGCACATTATGTATTCTTCCACCATAGGTGAAATTCAAATTGCCATAGCCTTGGTCACTATATTAATGCGTCGGTCAAATAAAACAGTAAAATTATTATAAAAAGTCAATTTTTTTATAAATGTGCTAATTCTTACTCTTACATGAATAAAAAATTGTGAGAAAGCAAACTAAATAATTTCAGTATCCACGAATGTTTAGTAACATCGTTAATTCAACATTAGCACATGGAACTACTTTTCTTCCATCGTTACCAACTTTACTGGGTGCATGCCAGTCAATGTGCCCACTGAAAGTCCGCAGATATCGGCAATAGCATTTATTCAAAGGTTTATTTCACAAGTGCTCAATCAACCGTGAGAATCCTTTACAAAAACCTGCAAACTGAAAAAGAAACAGGGTTTTCGGGAGCCCGGTAAGACTCAATACTACAAGAGCTTCATGGGATCCTAAAATACATGTAGTAACTACGTATTTCCTCGGTAGTCTTAATATAACAATGCCGTACAGCTATGAGTGAGAAAGTTAAAATTTTTAGCAATATCCACAGAACATTTTTTTTTTTTTTGCAAACTGTAGCTGCATTGCAACAGAAGGCGTTATTTAGGTTAAACAGATCATAAATAAAATCAGTTCATCACATTTCTACACTGTGTGAATGGGGTCGTGGTTGGCGCAGTGTCTAGTGTGCTCACCTACCACCAAGGCTAACCGGGTTCGATTTCAGGCGGGGCCGTAACCCGTATTTTCACATGTGGGGATCGTGCCGGATGATGCCTCTGGTGGGCGGAATTTTCTCGGGATCTTCCGTTTCCCCCGCCCTTTAATTCCGGCGCTGCTCCGTACTAACCTCGCTTCACCCTCGTAGGATCTCAAGACCTCGATGTTAACAGCCGCCCAAATCTGATTACTCGCTCTTCAGTACATTCTATAAAATTTTATACAGTCATAGTTCCAGACATATCAGAGCTGTTGAAGAATTGTCTATGTTTGTATGTATTCAGCCTCCATATATTTTATTGATAAAGACGTTCTTAATACTTGAGCCTCGTCTACAACCGGCGTGACACTAAACGTTAAACGCTGAACGTTACCACTATAACAATAAAAGGACGATAGGTTTATGTTGACAAGTATTTTTAATTGCGTTGGTAATTTTAGAACGACCCTTTTGTAAATAACGCATTCCGCGCACTTTATAGTTCGGCTAATCATTTTAAAATACGTTGTTAATTGATTTCGTATAACTAGAGACTTGCAAAATTCGTGTTATAATTTGGCATAGTGTTGGGCTTCACAGTCTTGTAAATACTAAGAGCCGGTGTCGTTTGTTCATTAGCTGCTCCCTAGATGTGAAGGCATCCCCCTTCTGACAGAACTGTTCGTGATTCGGGCACGCCATTACGAAGCGTTTATCCATTGGTGCTTGAGCTACACAGGGCGTGTCACGTAAAGTATGGTCCAATGACAAACACAGTGCGCGTATTTGAAAAATAGCCTACCACCAAATAATAACGCCATTTTTTTGCAGGCCTCCACCTATAACAGAACAGAATAAAAATTTTCAGACAGTGGGTCCATCTATTGCCGAGCGTCTATGCTGTTTGCTTTCGCTTTTCTGTGGCGTCTTGAATTCGGATTGGCTGGCGTTAATAGTTAAACGCAAGACTTGAAGGTTGGCCAAATGAAACGCGTTGCGTTTGACGTCTAGAGTCGCGGCAACGTTTAGTGTTGATGGTAGCCGGATCTAATACTCATTACAGATTCACGACATATTGAAAAGCGTTACAGTAGCGTCGACGCTATTGTACCCGGGCCTTTGAAATGAGGAAGATAAATTTTGCACTGTTTCCACGAAGAGGTCAACACACATTAGACGTCAATATCCTACACGCACACATGTAGTATTCCTTTCATTATTAGAAATGCGTCTTCGTTAGAGAGCATTTCGGTTTCTACAAGATTAGGCCAGCCAGAATTATATTACTGCGGTAGTGAACGCCTGAGATTTTCGGGCAGACACCTAAGGCGTGTAGCAGTTGAATCCGCCCAATTGCGAAAATATACCGGCAACAAAGTGTTTTGAAATTCAGCTTGACAGAAATTTTTCTTCGTGAAAAATAAAGGTTGTCCCTACTAACATATCCGCCATGTTTATCAAGGTATGAATCTCAAGATGTGCAAATAAAAATACACAAAGGCAGAAAAGGCGCTTTTAATTACTTTTATTTCGTAAGTCCACAGTGCGCATTACATGTTAAAATCATCGTTAGAATGATTACAATAAATTCTGTTTTAATTATTCCGATAGTTGTTTTAAAAAAAAAGGTTTTGTATCTGGTTACCAAAAGGGCTTGCAGGGAAAATAGCTATTTTTCGACACTGGATCACATCCTGGAATCCCCCAGAATGCCGCAGTTTTAACGCGTTACCTTTTTTTTTTATCGCCATACGCTCCTCTTTCAACGCGGCGTCAAGTTAAGGGTGTTCGCAAAAAAAAAGAGGATGGGCGAAGAGGGAAAAGGGGATTAAATTGGCATTAATGCCTTTTTCTCTTCGATGCATCGTTTGCGCCGGCGAATTCGACCCCCTACCAGCGTTCCCCCTCACCCCTCCATTGTTTGACCACCACGGGCGCTCCGTTCTCTTTGAAGCCGAAGCCATTGTTTCGAAGTGAGTCCCTCTGACTCGTCATGCTCTGATTGCGCGTATCAGGCTTCCCACCCCCCTCGCCGACCAGTTCTTTCCAACAACCCCCTCCCTATCCCCCGTGGACCACCAGCCTCCATCGCCGCTCGATACTTCCAATCTGAGAAGAGACGGAAAATAAACTTCACCCCTCCCCCCCCAACAAACCCATCCCACACAGGAAAAACCATCTCCGTCCAACGCTTTGGAAAAGGGTTGGAATCAGATAAGCAGGATGCAAAATTGAACCCTTCCTGCTGCCCGCATTCCATCAGGGGTTCGATGGCGAAAGGTGTAAAAAAGGAGGAGGGAGAAGGCGAAAGGAGAAGAAGATGCTCATCCCATATCAGTTTATGGGCTATAAGTTGCCAGTCATAATTTATCATTTATATGATTGGGATTTGTTCTGTGCAGCGTGTGCGTTGAATTTTTCGGTGCGGGTGCTTTAGACACCAGACAACATGTAAAAAAAATAATATATAAATTGTCTGCACTTTTAGCCACGTGTGTGGGTATTTAGAAGTTTGCATTGTCCGGTATCATGAGTCGTAAATCGCTGACAAGCTAGTTAACGAAGACGTTGGGCAGCTTTTATCAATTTAAGAAACTTGTGAATTTCTTCATTAAACGCGCTCTTCAAGGGTCACAAATTCCTTTATTTTATATTTGTATAAAATGCCGTCCAATTTCTAAACATTACTCGTAGTACTCTCACCATATAAAAGAAATTTAGAGCGCATAGTATTTGCATTATGACATGTCAAAAGCACAATTTTAGGGTTTTTTGGAAGTACAAACAACATTAACTTTTACTTTTACAGAACGTTTGACAAACGTGACTGAAAGACCACTCCTTACTTAAGTTTAATGTATGATAAAAAAAAAGTAATTTCACAAAGTAGACTGCTACAAATACCTTATTGCAAAAATTGCGTTATTTTTTAACAATTTATAAAAGTTGTGGAATTTTTTCGTAGCACGACATTTCAAGGACTTCCAGAAGTGACGCATGGTGTCTTAATTCAATACGAAACATCTCATTTCGATAAAAATTAGTTGCTTTTTATTTTATTTCTACGTCCCAAAAACATAAAAATTTGTGATTTTGACACGCTATTATGCAAAAATATGCGGCGTAATATTTTGCTAGGTAATAGTACTTGCAAGCAATGTCTACTAGTTGAACAGTACTTCTGTCAAATATAAAATAATGATATTTTTTTGGGTTATTAGCACAATCGTGACACTAATTGTGAAGAACGAGCTGACGTCTGTTCGACTTAACCCTTACCCAATTTCCCAATTTTTAAATAACAAGTCAATTTTTTTAATGGTTTAAGAACTACTATTCCCAAGAGCTTCTGTAATATTTGCCCTTTCTTTGCATAGCCGTATGCAGGCGTGGACTGGCTACAGTAGGGGGCGGTGGTAAAGTGTTACGAGGCCGCCAACCAATTAGGGCCACCATTACCGATGTATGTAATAACCTCTGGTAACGTTTATTTCACTCAGGTTTTGGTCAATTAAATATATTGGAAGGGGGAGTGAAAGGGGTCAGTCGTCTGCTGGGCACGGTGCTGGGGACAGCACCATCAATGTCAAACAAATGCCAAACGATAAACCAAGATGGCGGTCGAACTAAGGTGAGAGACAAATTCCAGTAATGTATAGACAAATGACAAACAAAAAAATAACCAAGATAGCGGATGGTGGCTGTGACGTCTATCGAGATTGCGGACGGAACCGACCAAGATAGTGAACGACTGCACCTACCAATATGGCGGATGGGGGCTGTGACGTCTATTAAGATCTCGAACTGCACCTACCAAGATGGCGGAATGGTCATTGGTGAAGGGATGTATGGGGATCCTCTGGAAATTTTAATTGTTTTTAAATTAGTTTTTTAGTAATATTTTTATATTTTTTAATATAATTTTTAAATAATTTTTGTTAATTTTTCTGTACTTTAGGGGTCAAAGGTCAATGTCACATGGATCCAATACGGCGGCCAGCCGGTGCCTAGCTCCTACGCCAGACGCTGATCCCCCAGACTCATCATAATCATACTACTGACAACCTACCTCTCCCATAAAAAGAAGCAGTTTTCCTACTTTTTCTATAACCACATTTCAAAATTGCAGATTTTTTTTACTTGGAACCAACAAATAAAATAAACCTAAATATTCACAAAATAAACCACTGAAATTTAAAGGTATTTTCTCAGACAATTTCGCAGACAATGCATTTAAATGAAACAATCTGCAACAGCTACCAATTATAAAAACATTAATTATTTTGTTACATTCATATATTGAAGTTCCATTTATTTTCTCTATCTCTTTTCTTCAAGTAAGTCAATTTTTTGTAGTTTAAGTGTACCAAATAGAAAAGATAGAATTTTAAAATACGATTATGCAAAAACAAAGAAAAATCCATTATTCGTGAAAATGAATTCCCAAGTAATTTGTAAAAGTTAAATGGTCGTTCCCAAAAAAATTATTATTAGTACAACGTATTTTTTACAGCACCCTTAAATTGCAGCGTTTTTTTTTTTTTTTTACAAATCAGCGTGAAGCGACCTTAGTTTGAAAGAACTGCGGGCGCACAAAAAACATCGAAGTTTGTTGGAACCAATAGCACGTGCTCTAAGAATAATCGTGTCGGCGTCATAAGACAGAGTATGCACCCGACGTTGCTCCCATATTTTCCAGTCGATTTAAAGGGAACTGAGATTTCCCGGGTCTGTAATATGCGTATGGGCTGAAGAGGTAGCCGTTTCTCACTATGTGATTATCAAGCTGAAGAGAGCAGAAATATGCTGAATGACGTATTTTTCTCAATATGGAGGTTCACCGTCAACAATTCCTACTTTACCAAGAAGGGAAGCGGAATTGGAATTCCAGAACGCATTTGACCAACCATCATAAAACTCGATGCATCGAAGATCGAAAAAGGCTAAAGCGATAATCGTATGTTATACGATAATTGTTAAATTTATGGTATTTCCCATAAAGCGATGTTAGCATTATTTGTAGTACTACCCTAAAAAAATATTGCAACATTAGTCATATTGCGATAGCTGCGTCTTTGATTAATCCTAAATGTTTGCGGTATCAACGTTACAAATAATTTAGATATTTTAAGTTTTTGTTATCAATATTTACGATGTTGGTATCCTGTTATGCCCTGTTGTTATTGCCAAGATTTACGATGAAGATATTTACAGTATCAGCTTCAGCAATATTCGATATTATATCAAAAACATGTGCTGCTGTAGGTGTTACGAAAGTATGGTATGTTGGAATATTGCAATGTTATTGAATCTCTTAAGGCAGAAGAAGCGTGGCTTCCAGTGAAGTATTGCACCTGACTGTAAAATAAATANAAAAAAAAAAAAAAAAAAAAAAGTAGCACACACTTAACTGCATTTATCAGAAAAGTACAATTTATGTTTCTGATGATTGAGAATGTGTATATTTCGTAACACTGTAAAATATTTTGTTCGAATTTACTTACTGACTTTAATGCTAAATAATTAAATTAGTAAGAGTATTTTATTTATTTGAACTTTTTTCCCGTGTGAATGCATCTGAAAGATTATCTTGTAAGAAAAACTTCTTCAAGTAGGGTAATCATGGTAATTACTACGGTTGTGTGCAAAAAAAATATTGATACGAATTTAAAAAATATTATTAATAATTCTTTACACTTTTTGAATCTAGCCTTTGAAAAAACATCCCACGTAAGGAGCATTTGGTTTTTTCCTTAATATACCGTGTATAACAAGCGTTTTATACTTGTATTAATATAAAAATACCTTAGTTTTTGGATAAATTGATACTTTTACTTACACCTTGTCTACAACTTATAATATTTCATTTATAATTAATATGAATAAAAACAATTATAAAACACTTGTGTTGGTAATGCCCTGTAATAAATATAGTTCCTTTCCAAATATTATTTCACTTAGTGGGCACGAATGCGGTGCGTTATCTCTTCAGATGAGTTCTGAATGTTGTAAAGTCAGATCTAATGCTGTTCTCTCCTTCTGCGTTGATGTAGTAACGATGTCCCGAGAAGTAAATCGGCTAGTCACAACATAATTGAGGCAAGAGAACATTGAGACGATTGCAGACCTGCCGTGGCGTGTCGTGCAAAGAAGTAACGCCAATATTAGCGTGCAAATTCTGTAACAGCTTCAGTCTTTCTGTATTACTCTTTATGTTCAATGCAGCAAACACGGTTTTAGCTCAATTCTGCTAGTGTTCAGTTTAAACACAACTTTGCTCAGAAGTGGTCCATCACTGGCTGCCATGTGGTAGCGTGGCTGACACGTATTCCGGGAGGTTTTTTTTGGTTTTATATTGGCCGATCGCGTGACGGTTATTATTATTATTTTTTTCATTCTTATTCCACGCGCACTCATGCGCATTTCCTGAACACGTCCCTTCCGAAGTTTCCTGTCCATTGTTAGTAATATTATAATTATTTAAAGCGTTTTAACTCTTCCAACTTTATAACGCCTAATGTACCAACATTTACTGAAAAGTTTTATAAAATGACATTTTTTTTTTCTCGTGCACACGGACATTATCATATATTATGGTGGGAAGTAGTAAATTAACCGGGGTTTTGAATTTTAAGTGGTCTGCGCAATTAGTCCTGTGAAGGTTCATTCGCCCTCCAAATACAGGCCATACAAATGAAATAAAATATGACTAGTGGTGAAACAGACCACGTTGAGGTTAAAAAAGCAAACAAAATTTGCATATTTTACACGTGTAAAAAAAAAATCATAATGAAAATTCAACAGACCCTAAAATAAGCCTCGTGACACTGACACGTATGTAGTAACGTTATTACAGAGGCATCGCCGTAACATACGACTTGAAAGTTCTGCCAGTGTCGACGACTTCCCGATAGGAAAGGAAACAACTGGGCCTAGGAGGCGTGGCGGGCGAGTCGNGAAAGTTCTGCCAGTGTCGACGACTTCCCGATAGGAAAGGAAACAACTGGGCCTAGGAGGCGTGGCGGGCGAGTCGGTTTAAGTCTCTACATCTCATCGACACACATGCGATATTATCGCATATGACGGGACACTTAGACAGCAAACTTGCTCTTCCGATCCATCCCCTTCTTCCTTTTCAGTCCATTGGGCCATCAGTCCAGTCACTAGCCTTGAACTCAGTTTTACTATAGACGTTGTCAATTTGCAACTTCAAACTCACTTCTTCTGAATAATTTACGGTTTCTTATCAAATGCGTATATACAAACAGTAACAAACATATCACGCACTGTTTTGTAGTGTACCAGAGAAGGATGAATAAAAACTAACTATGAAAAACAATACGGGAATACATGAATACAGCAGGGAATTTACGCTCGTCTGCACTGAAACGATCTCTGGAATAACAAATAAACACGTGAAACCACAATAAGAGATATTTTAAAAAAAATATTTTAACAATCTAGCTACAGCATTGGCAGTGCTTATAGGCCTCCTGCTGTAACAAGTAATATTTTGTATGGATGAGGGATGGATTTCTTCAGATATGAGAAATAATTGCGGACTAGTATTACCCAGACTCTGCTTTGCGACAGCAGAACTTTCCACGCGCTTCCACTAACGCCATTGGCTAATGCGCATTATCTCAGAAAACTCTCCGGACACGTTACCGCTTGAAACGTTACTATTGTACGTGGAAATACAAGAACCGTCTACCTCCCTGCCAGCTAACAATGTATACTCCATTCACGTTTACTTACAACTTTTCTGAAGCCCTGATAAAGTTCTACTTCCAGGATATTCCTCCGCCTCATGCAGACAAAGCTTGACCGAGTCTAGAAAATTACACCAAAGTGACAAGGCACAGCATACGTGCGCACTCACTGTAATAATATTTTGCATTAAAACTAGTTTTTACTAAGTATTGCCAACACACCTATCTCCATCCTGTTTCCATTCGTATTNATAATATTTTGCATTAAAACTAGTTTTTACTAAGTATTGCCAACACACCTATCTCCATCCTGTTTCCATTCGTATTCAATTTAAATAAAATAAAATAATTTATAAATATAATGTAAGTAAAATTTCAGTGTATTCAAAAATGAAATTTTTTTATGTTTACAGGTTTATAGAACGCTTGTGACACATGACATNAGTAAAATTTCAGTGTATTCAAAAATGAAATTTTTTTATGTTTACAGGTTTATAGAACGCTTGTGACACATGACATATTTAGAAAACAACCAAGATCGTATTGCATGTGTCGGTTTTTCAAAATTTTTATTCTAAAAGTGTGAAGAAACCGCGAATAAACTATAGAGTGGGGTTGCTGCTTCGCGTGTTATTCAGTCTCTATCACTAGGATAGTCAGAACGAAGTCCGTTCTTAGGCTGACGCTACTAGTCATACTAGGCTGACAAATTTTTTTGAAACATATGGTGTACCCAACTCAATTTGCAACCCCAGGGGATCTTATCAGGTGCTGTGTATAATGCCATGGTGAAGGACTTTCTTAAGAGTGCGTCCGTTTCTTCCTCNCCCAGGGGATCTTATCAGGTGCTGTGTATAATGCCATGGTGAAGGACTTTCTTAAGAGTGCGTCCGTTTCTTCCTCTGTTTTCATTCCACATTTGCTCAATCCCTGTCTCAAACATGAAGACTCTGCCGGAAGATGAGTAACAACTTGCGGATCTACATTTTACTTCCAAGAAGTATTCGCGTTCCGTTTTATTTTATTAACTGTATACAGCATCTTACCGGACTGCAGTAACTCTCGGCCGGAGCTCATCGGCCGGGATCACATATAGCGATTTCTGCGCGCTAGGACAATAAATAGCCTTGAATGGAAGCGTCCGTTCAGCGCAACGTGCACGCGACGTGACAGAGTAGATTAGTATACAGAATGCAAACGGCGCGGCAATTCCTTTAATGTGGGTGTACTCACTCGTATTTTGGCTGCGCGAAGCTCTGGGGACGGGTCTCTGTCCCTGATTGGCTGCAGCATTTTTGGATTTTTTTTGGATTTCTGGGAATTTTTGGATTTTTTTGAATTTTTTAGATTTTCGAGGTCAAAGGTCACCGGGGTAAAAGGCCAAAGGACGCTGACATCAAAGGTCACTGACATCCAACATGGCGGACAAGATGGCCACCAGCCGACCAGAATGACACGGTATGAACAGCTCCGAGCTCCGATCCCAGATCCCGTTGCCTCAACTTCCCCATTTCCTTCTACTCAAGTGGTTTAGCACTTTTGTGGTTCGTGGCAGAATGTATAAAAATCATCAGACTTCTTATTATATTTTATTCGTCCATTTACGTCCTGTTTAACGTTTCGGGCACCCTTCCCAAAATTGGTGAGTGGCAGTGCTCATCCTGCCACCCCTGGTTGTTACACCATTGAATGCATGGGTCGGAGAGTGAAATGTTAAGAAAACATAGTTTTTTTTTTGCAGCAATGATGAAACCACAATGTGTGTTGTCCCAGACGTAGTATTTCGTTGGACATATAACTTGTTCGTACTTGGCTAGTAAAACATAATTTTGAGACGGCCTTAGCCGAAGTCGGTTTGAGACGTAGACTAATATTAGAACCATAAAGTTCCAGGTCCGAACAGCGAAGTAAACCACGTGTGTGTGTATGCCGTTTTGGATTAAGTAGAAGTAAGTATAGTTTGTAAGCCCCTCTACCATTCCTCTTCCAGATCGTGATTACCAGTCCAGCATAACTTGGAGAGGAGGGTTGGTTAAAAAGTCGAGCAAGAAAAATACTTACGCAGGAACCAAGGCTGGCTCTGTTGGCTATTCACTGGCGTCCCACTTCTGAAGTCCCCGGTTCGATTCCAGATCATGGTGAGCAAGGAATTTCCAAACTGTTGAGGATGGGGGAAGAGGGTTCTCGTGTGGGGGAATGTGCTGGACAATGCCGCAGTGTGTGGAGTTTTCTCGGGGCTCTCCCGTTTCCTACCCCGTCTTCACTCCGCTGCGGTTCCACCTTCAACTCGTCTCGCCTCATCCGTTCTTCGGGCTCGCCGAGGTGAAAGGTGGCATGTCCCTCGGGCAGGGCTAGCCGGCTCCGTTTAACGCCATCCTCCTCTCATACGCACGGGTCTCCGTCTACGACAGGAACCACATATGGATTTTCATTTTCAATTACGTACGTGCATCTAGGCGCTTTTTACGGTACTGTACTGGTGGGATTCCAAGTTGGCTGGCGCAGTTTCGCGATTGTAAGGCATGTGATCAAGTGAACTTTAATAAAAGCGACAATTCCACGCCAGTCTAATAATCCATCGACTCCTACGCGCAAAGGTACTGAATTAGCGTGTATATTCTATTCAAAATATGACATTTTTTAAATCTAACCTTTTAAAAATATACCACACATTATGTGCTTGCTGTTTAACTAAATATGTAATTATCATGAGCGTTTAATAACTCTGTTAACTTCAAAACGATTACTTATATGCCGCTTACAAATTACAATATTTAATTTATAATTAATATCAATGAAAAAACGAGTAATAAAAATAGTTCCTATCCGAAATATCAGTCAGCCGAGTGCGTACGAATGCAGGCCTTGTTCCTTTGGTGTTATTTTTTTAGACTTCGTTAAGCTTTGTTAACATGAGGCGGAGGAATATCCTGGAAGTACAACTTTAGCAGAACTATAAAAAAAAGTGGAAAGTTACCGTGAATGACTGTAGTTTTTCTCTAGCTATGTTCGAAAACATTCCTTATCATTCAAGGGCGACACAGTTTCATTCTCCGTCTCTGTGCCGATAATCATCATAATTGTCTATCCCACATTTTACAATAGTATAAAATAATCATTTTTAGTGAAGATGTTTTGCAGAAATAGCTATTACTGCATTCAGTGCTCTTAACCACTACAACTATGTGTGTCAAAACTGCACCAACATTCGCAGATTGACGTACTGATCAAAAAAATAACACAGTTATTTCCTCCAAATTAAAAAGAGGGTATCTTATAAATATATGCCCGAAGATATTTGAAAATTTTCATAGACAACGTGAAAGGTATCCTTGCTACAGCAATATCAGAACAAACCAAGAAGATACTAATAACTAATGAGGATACTTTCCTCTATATTGATGCAAATACGTACATTTTAGTACAGTGCTCTAAAGCTTGGTACACATTGACGTCTCGTTGACAGCAATATCATTAGAGGTGAAACCAGAAAAAAGTGAAATATTACAATTACCATTAAAATACCCGAGTGACTTACCCGGGATTCGAATTCCGAAAAACTCGTAATATCAAGCTAGCTTGCAATCAACTGCAACACGGAGGTAGGATTCGGAGAATCAACTTCAGATGTAATCAGTCGAATGTTTTGAATGATAAGTTTTACTAACCTGAAATTTTAATCACCCGTTATTTTGAAAATAATAATGTCTCAGCGACTGAAATACATAAGTTTACATGGCCTACCATGCTGCTACTTGTGTAAAATGTTTTCTGGAAATCGGTTCATTGGTCTCCGAGATATTGCAAAAAAACTTTATTTTTTCAAATGGAGGTATATTACAAAATTGCTTAAAAAGAGGTTCTGTGCACTATATTTGTAATAGATAATGTAAGCGTAAATAGTATGATGGAAATTCTTAAATTGCTAAATAGATGTGCCAAACATATGAAAATATTTATATGGCCACTATTTTTTAAATCATTGCCTGACCACATTAAAATCTTGTAACTATACTTGGCCTTCTGTAGGTGTACAAAATGTTGTGGAAATTAGCTGAATTATTCCGCAAATAAGACAACGTGTTCAGCTTACACACCTGACACTACTTTGCAAAAACATCCGGTAAAGGAGGATCTATGTATGCATATCGGTTGTTTGGTCTTCAAGATATGGCATTAAACCTCCATTGATCATGTGACGATCTTCATAAATGGTGGGAAAAAAGTTTATATATTAGCACATTCTATTATTGTCATTGATAAAATATACAAAGTTAAATTTAAATCTGTTAATAGTTTCGTAGATATACCACACTAAACAAAAATGTTTGAATACGCACAATTCATAAAATAAGAAATTTACATACTTACAACATATAAATTAATATAGCCTGCCACAGTACAACTTCTTCGCCAAATTTGAAATAAATCGGTTGATTGTTTCCCAAGATGCGGCATAAAAACTATATTATTTCATGCAGGGCTATCTTAGAAAATGACTGAGAAGTGCCTGCATACAAAGATAAGCTGATATTTGTTTTGCTGTTTCGTAGACAAAAAAATCGAAGCTAAAATGTTTTTGTGTCTGCTATTTTGAAAACATATATGTCTGAGCCACTCAAAATGTATAATTTACCATTGCCTGTCATAGCGCTATTTGTTTGCCAAATTTGGTAGAATTTTTTTTTTTCGGAAATCACATATTTTTAATTTAACAAGTGATACTATTTTCCAAAATGGCGGACAAGAGATTTTGTGTCTTCGCGTTTGATTGTTGAAATAGATACAGCCATCGGACAGAGTTACTTTGGAATTAATTACATGGTTTCAATATTTTAAAATTCAAAGCTAAAATAGCTTTATAGCCGCCATTTTGAGAATAAGTGTCTGAAATACCTAAAACATATCGGTTAACTTTACCTGCCGCAGTACTACTAGTTTGCCATATTTGTTGGAATCGGAAAATTGTTTCCCGAAATATGACATAAAATTTATTCATTCATGTAGCCTTATCATACAAAATGGAGGACAAAAGAGGCTCCATGAAGCACATTTGAGGTTTGTTACACACACTACCAGAATACAAAGTTAAGTTGGAATTGATGAAATGTTTTCGAAGATATAAAATACTATGCTAAAATATCTAGATTACCGCAATTTTGAAAACAAATGTATGATATTATTTAAATATATTTCTAGATATAATCTGTGGCAGTACTAGTTGAGTGCCGAATTCGGTAGGAATATGTCAATTGTTTCACGATAAATTATACAAAAACTTGATTAATTCATGTAGCGCTATCTTATAAAATGGCGGACAAAATTTTTATTGCTTGGCTTATTTGATGATTGTAATAGATTCTGTCAGCGTACAAAATGTGGTTGAAATGGGTAAAATGGAATATAGAACTTAATTAAATCACGTAGCGTTGTCTTACAAAATGACGGAGAAACTTTTTTTTTTTTTTTTTTTTTTTTTGCATATTTGATGCTTGTAATAGATCCTGTCAGCGTACAAAATTTGGTTGAAATTGTTTAAATGGAATGTAAAACTTGATTAATTCATGTAGCGCTATCTTACAAAATGGCGGACAAAAGTTTGGTTGTTTGTCTTATTGATGATTGTAATACATGCTCTCGGCGTACAAAATTTGGTTGAAATTAGTCAAATAGGATGTCAGTTATGCCAAATAAACCTCAAATATTAATATAACCACCATTTTTTTTGTAATAAGTGACTAGTATAGTTTAATTGCTTTTACTTACCTGGCATATAATAGCATTTATTGCGTGCCAAATTTGGCGAAAATTGGTTTAATACTTTTCGAGATATATCTAATATAAAGATTTACTTTTACATGCCGCACTGTCTTTCATAATGGGTGTTTAACAAAATTGGTTGTTGTTTAGCATAAATGAGGCTTGTAGTTTTACAAAATAAACCTTAAAATATTTTTATGACCGCCAATTTGAAAATAAGTGCCCAATAAAGTTTATTTAATTATATTTACTTGACCTATCATAGAATTTCTTACATGCCAAATTTGAAGAAAATTGGTTTAATAGTTTTCGAGATATAACATATAAGCTTAATTTTTTCATGTGGCCCTTTCTTCCAATAATGGCTGACCATCAATAATTTTCACATCTGAATTTAATGCATACAACTTGCGCTGTCAGCATGCACGATTTGGTTAAAATCGGTTCAATGGTTTCTGAGTTATGACATGTCGCTATAAATATTTAATGGCCGCCATGTTGAAAGTATGTGCCTGGCATAGTCGAAAACTATAACATTAAGGTGTCCTTGCTTAGTACTATCAGTGTACTGAGTTTGATGAAATTCGGTTAACGCGTTCAAAACTTGAAGGTGTTGGGGTCACACATGCACAGGCATTTACACAGGCAGACACACAGACAGGAAAATGATCTCATAAACCTTTCTTTCCTTTGGAACGTAGGCTTAAAAAAAATTAAATAAGGTAATATTTTTATTATCTCTCAGCTCATACCAATGTTTTGTTTGGCCAAACGGAATCTATTGTGTGTTGTTCGTCTCTTGAAGTACTTTCTAGGAATGAGGTATTTTCGTAAGATATTGGCATTCCACCACAACACCGTAAACAAAATTATTTCCTTGAAAAAGTTTAAGTGTGAAAAAAAAACCATGATATTATTCCTTGTTTTTCAATACGTAAGTTAGTAATTTGTTTCTTAATATATTTATTAAGAATTATAAACTACTTTTACCTTTAGTGGAAATGTTGTAACGTCGTAAAATTGGGCCATATGCAAATTTTGATTACTTAATTATTTATGTATTTGCAAGCCATGATATGATTTTCACAGGTATTATTTTCCATTGACACATTAATTATGTTAATTATTATGTCATTCCACTGCTCATTTCAAGTTTTATTTTTATTTTATCGTAAACCCAGTTATATGTCTTTCCAGTCTGTTATTTTTGTAATGTGTTTAGAAGGACTTAGTATATGAGGAGTTATTGATCCGTTACCATGGTAAATATGTGACGTGCTGAGTATACTCTTCCTCTAGTTCTCTCGTGAATGGTCAGTTGTAGACGACGTTGTTTAATTAAGCGTTAGAAAGGAA
Source organism: Clitarchus hookeri (assembly GCA_002778355.1). Lineage (NCBI taxonomy): Eukaryota > Metazoa > Arthropoda > Insecta > Phasmatodea > Phasmatidae > Clitarchus > Clitarchus hookeri. The sequence goes on along the minus strand of NQII01004071.1, from coordinate 20,771 downwards.
TTTTTAGCCATATAGGTGTTCGAAAGCAGGACGCTAGCACGCCTGGGTTTGGCACGCGGGAATTTTAATTAGATTATATTACAAGGATCCGAGTTCGCACCTGAAAACAGACCGTCTCGAGGGAGGCGAAGACGCGAGGCAAGTTTAAGAAAGAAGCAGGCCTGTATCGGTCGCCGCCCGCGTATATTTTCAGGATAATTAGTTCGAACTACCGCGTGTGCTAGTATGTGCTGGGACTGTAATGGCACTACAGGCCCGAGAGACTGAATAGGGAAGCCCGCGACGGGAGGTCCTGCCGCATACAGGAAGATGCGACTGCCGACAACGAGATCAACAGGAACGCCTAGAACTTGGAGAATTCTTCGATTTGAAAATTATATTCTTTTAAGTTCGAGAACTATTTTATTAAGAAGCAGAGACGATTTATTTTTTATTTTTTATCAAGTTGAACTGACTCCGAAATAATTTAACCACGGGCACCTTGTAATCCAGAATATCACTCACAAAATACTGAACTAGGCTGGAGCTAAGAAGTAAAACCGTTAATTTATTTTCTTGGAAGTTAGAACTCTTTTTAATGCCAAGTCTAAAGTAAAATGGAACATTTCAGTCACGATATAGGCTAGTGTTGCTTCGGCCGCACATAAAATCTAGTCCGCAAACTGATTACTTTATTCCTGTCACATTACATCAGATTGAAACAAAACTTATTAAATTTCACATTTTTCTGACCACATCTCGGCTGAGTAATCATTTGAATTACCAGTAGATATTTCCTTTGCAATAATTTCAATTTTTCTGCATTTGAATTTTTTTTTGTTGATGTATTATTTGTGAGTGTTCTTCTATCACACACTTAGTTTCTTTATATCTGTGTTACACGTTGTGTCCTTACAACGTACTAACCACCTACATCCTGACGCTATTCCCCACCTGTGGTATACAGGATGGTTCATAGGGTCGGAGTTAATTCCTCCAGGCACAGACTATAAGGTGCCTTGAAGGTTGAGAGTTTATCAATAAGGTAGTATTTCCGTGTTTCACTTTACTGGATGGACATATTGTCTCGAGTTTAAACATACAGAAACTCTTCCGAGGTGTGGTACTCTATTTAACTAACTCGGATTAACTGTGGGCGACATCGTGGAGGAGGGGGGCTTCTTTGGCCGACGACTTGATGCTTAACTCTGCTGGTAGTGCTTGGTATGTTGTCTGCTGTGGATGAGATCCGGCGATGTGGGCGGCCTTGGAAAAGGCCCGCGTTTGGTGCCGTCTCCCCTGGACTGCTGCTCTGGGTTCGTTCCGATGTCCTCTCGCAATTTCCCGATGCAACTGATTCTCTCGGTACGGTGATAATGAACTTTTTCCCTCTTCTCGTGTAAATTGGATTATATGCTCTGTAGCCTCCCTCCCTAAGTTCGTACATGTGCCTCTCTTATTGGGGGAGGGGGGAGGTGGTGGCCTGCAGTACAAAGCATTTCTACCACGTGCCATGGTTCGTGAAGGTTAGGGGGCGAAGTGGTGGCCTGCCCCTTGAACTTACCCTGCCAGCTTATTCTTCCGCGGTTTGGCTAATAAGGCGGTACGGTTGAGGAGTGTTCGTGGCCCCACTTTCAATTTTTCAGCCGTTTTCTCTGGCGTGAAGCTAAAGGTGCTCTTGCTGGGCTCTGCAATTTCTCCCGCTTTCCTACATATTTACGTAGTGCCTTCCGGGTCTTCGGCGATATGCCAGCTCTTACTCGACACAACCTTGACACGTGTAACTGCGATCCGTTCTGGTTGTCCACGTGCCTCGTGACACGTTCAACTAGGAAGCGCTCGCGGGGGGGTCAGCGAGGCTTCCACTCCCAATATGCGTTACACATCAATCCTCACACGTAAGGCATACGTAACTCGTAGTTAGTTATTACAATATATTAAATTATTTACATGGCCTAGTTGAGAGGAATTTCCCAGTTTTACTAGTACACATTTTTACTAAGTGTCTAGTGAAAAAAAAACAACTGTAAAACAAGTTACAAACCATTTCTCGTAAATGGTAGAAAAATAAAAACATAAAAAAGTTTTGTTAAAAAATTAAAAAATATATCATTACATATTTTTTATGTTGCAGAATCGTCCGTGCATAATTAACTTTGAATTAATATCGTATAAAGTAGCAAAAGCTGATGTACGTCACTTGATGAATTGGGTGGCGGTCTTAGCATGCAGTGTTTATTAAAAGTCCCTAAGCTTATACTGAAATAAACACTTAAACGTAAGCAACTGTNGTTTATTAAAAGTCCCTAAGCTTATACTGAAATAAACACTTAAACGTAAGCAACTGTATATCTATATTTAAATATTTGTCCTGAAGTATGTTTCTTTTCGTGTAGATGAGGCTGAGCGGTATAAAAAATTTAGTTACTTTTGTTACTTATTGCTTCCCAGATATCAACATGTTAACCCAAACAGGCCGTGCCTTAAATACAAGTCAGTAAATTTAATTAACCGCTTTTGTCACAGAATAAACAAATGCGAAACAATAATTTTTACTTACACTACAGTTGAAGTAAGAACTAATGATTTTTTTTCTTTCCTCGTTAAAACTAATCCTGGGAATTGGAAAGAAAGATCTCAGAGTTAGGTCATTGTTTCCTGCCATTATACCAGTACACCTGCCAGAGACTTCATTATGTCGCTGCTTTCCGACTTTTCTGTTTCGAGTTCGAGATTTGTTTGAAGTTCCTTTTCTTTCAAGAGTTTTGTAAAAGTGGAAAGTAATTTGGGAATGCTAATAGGGTACAGGAAACGTCAGCGACGAAATAAAGACGGAGTTGATTTCGCGCCTAAGGAAAGGAACTCTCTCGGTTAAAAAGTGTGCAACAGAGGTTCGCAAATAACAGACGTCTTGCTCCAAAACTATGCGGGTAAAAAAATNCTCTCGGTTAAAAAGTGTGCAACAGAGGTTCGCAAATAACAGACGTCTTGCTCCAAAACTATGCGGGTAAAAAAATGTCTGAAATGATAACAAAATTAAAACATTTGAAAACCTAGATTTTAAATATGTTATAATTCGCGCAAGTAACTTCAGGTGGGCTGGAAACTTATACGGCGACATCTTTGAATGAAAAAGCTACTGAATTTTACTCCAAGCGAGCATTAAGAAGACACGTGCACGGAATTTCTTTTAACTTAGAAATCATTGCTCGTTGTGAAACAAAGGTAGACCGGGCATATAACACACCACGCTCGTGAAACCTGAATTTTTGAATCAATAAGAACCGATTGTTCCCAAATAATAGTGTATTACTGATTTAATTTAGTTAAGAATGTTTGCATGGCAGAGTTCGAAATCCCACTAGCATAGAGACTTTAAATCAATTCGGAATCAGCCATACTGGATATGTCACAGGAGCCAGTCAGTTCAACATTCACACACGACGAACCATTGCAAAGTGTATTGCAAGTATTAACTTCAATTAGTGAGGCATGCTTGGTCACGAAATGAAATATTGTTTTTTGATTTTAAGAAGTTGGCATGTTTATTAAAATAAACATTCCGTCGATCGTGATTAATATTGCTAATGGTTTTGAAGATGTCTTTTTTAAAGAGAATGTCTTAATTAAAAGGCAATCGTTGCCATTAAAATTTTCGCTCCAAGAACAGACCGTTAGTTTTAAAAGAAATGTTATTAGTTCGATGCTACCACGAAACAAAGACATGACTACAGTGCTATCATTGCATAGGAATATTTTTCCGTCTCTCCCCCCTTACCCTCTACTCCCGCGGCAATGAAGAACGATGCCTAGGTTCGTCGTCGGATTATCTCGGGATTTGATAAATACGTTAATACTATCGGGCATTAAATAAAACAGAAATCCGTACCTTCGCCTGCGATAATTTTTTCCACTGTTGAAAATTATGTTCCAAATCATGAACACTTATGTAATACGAACCCTGTCAGCCATGATCTGTGCACTAAGAAGGTTCGCCTGAGGGTCTGCTTCAATATAAGGCTAACAATGACGCTAACGGTCACCACTCGTTATCACTGCTCGAACCTGAAGTAATCACGTGCTTTTATTATCTATGAATTTTCTATGTATGTACCATTTTTCTTTGAAGTTTAATGGCAATGGTGAGTTCATGCTATTGATATGGTTTGATTAGACCGTGTCCATTGCTGACCATGAGAGTAAATAGAAATGTCGCACACACACATAGAACTCAGCACTCAGCAAGACGAAAGAAGAAAAAAACTTTTACAACACTACATACAGGTAATTAGGAAAGGCTGTTTTCTTGTAAATGAAACATAAATACGTATATAATTAAAACTACCAAAATATGGACGAACAACTTATTATTATAAAACAGGACACACAACGAAAGCAAATCAAAAGAAAAGACAACACGATAACGAAATCTAAAACACCACATAAGTGAACAAAACAGTAAAAAAAAAAAAAACAATATCAGTAGACACAGCTAAATAATAAAACTCAAAACACGCACAAAAATGCGACAAAAACCACGATGAAACACAAGTCAGGAAAAGCATTCCTTGTAAGATTATAAAACCAAATAAATCAACACTACGAACAACACAGGAACCAAAAATAATAACCACTGAAAATAATAAGTCTTCGCGACGTTTATGGGGACTGAAATCTGTCCCCTTCTTCAGGTGAGACACTGGAAGGACAATGGCAGTAGACTGAGCTGAGGGCGGCCGATCTCTCATATGCCCCCCGGAAGGCCGCGCTGTCACGAGACGAGGGACCGAAGTTCCCGTAACTCGTTAAGTGGGTTTGCATTCTAATTGCAGCCCGACAGACTTGTGTCAAATCATTAAGCCGGTGGCGGGCTGCTGTGTTTATATTTTACCTGGGCTCCGGGCCAGTATTTACAGCGGTTAACCACTGTTGCTCTCTTAGTAAATTTACGTGTAGATTATATCGGATAGGGATAGAAGTTCTCCACCAGTCTCCCGACTTGCGTGTTGTACTGTCGTGATGTCTGTAGAACATGTCGTAACGTTGTTAGCAAGTGGCTAGTTAAACTCGCGTGCAGTGCTTCGGTGAGTTCCTACAACCCGAGTAGCTGCTCGTCGACAACCCAGCTTGTTCATCATCAGTCCTTTCGGTACTGCAAGTCACGGTCCGGTCTCGCACTTGTTCTCCGTCCATTTCATCATGTGGCGTTTATGAAAAAGTTGCATGTTATTAGTACACTTTTCTGGCACCCTCTGTATGAGGACTTTTCCCAGCCCTGGTAAAAAAAACCAGGGTTAACCTGTGTAGTGGCTATCTACATCAGCCTCCCGAAGGCCATCAATTGTAGATTGTCCTTAAACCTAAAAAAACCGGCCTTGCAGCCTAAAACCTAATTTTTTAATTATTTTTGTGGATATTTATATTTTTTCTTTTGTTTTTGAATACCTTTAAATTATTATTTGGTTTTTACAAATTTATATATTGTTTTTAACTTTTTATGCTTTTTTTTTTTTTTTATATTATTGGAATTTTTGAAATTAAATCTAACTGAAAACTAATGCCCCCTAACCCAGGCCTGATCTCTAATGTGTGCCTCTCGGTCTGGTTTCNGAAATTAAATCTAACTGAAAACTAATGCCCCCTAACCCAGGCCTGATCTCTAATGTGTGCCTCTCGGTCTGGTTTCCTGACGACAGAGTAGGGTGAAACTGTCTACCCGTGCCCCCACATGAGATGCCTTGACAGGGCGTAAGTACAAGTAGCGTGGGAGGACGATGTGTGTGTAATTAGGGGCTGTGGTGTCCGCACAGTGTGGTGAGGTGTAGTGAAGTAAACTGAAATCGCCGAATTCTTTTTTTCGTAACCTACCTACTGCCACGTATTAAGTGTACGTCCGAGGTAGGGATGGGTGCTAAATGCGTCTCAGAGCTAAGCCCCTTACGCCTACAGGAGAGGGAATTGCATGTAAGGTGGCGTGCATCGCGGCAGAGAGGGATTGGGCAGTCATGGCCGCCGATTTGGGCCATGATTGCCTACCTATAGTGTACCTATAGCTGAGGTTATATCTGAGAAGGGGGATGGGAAAAACCAGCGTAGACGCCGTAAAAAACCCTTCCCGACGGGAAAGAAGTTCAAAGCTTATTCATGCATTATTGAAAATTCTACGGGAAACAGCTGGCNAAAAAACCCTTCCCGACGGGAAAGAAGTTCAAAGCTTATTCATGCATTATTGAAAATTCTACGGGAAACAGCTGGCGTGGAATCCACGCGGGGCTTATGGGAGCAGGTACCCTTGAGGTTGGACTGCTGTCAATATTTCTGCGCGGGCGAACCAGCACAATGGATACTGACAGCAGTAACTGAATGCAGGGCTCCCCTGCTTCTCGTCAAGTGCGTCGGAAAACTGGGCAGCTCAGCCATGGAACCTACTCCATCTTTGCTCTTCTGCGCTGACATCGCGGTCTCCATGCCGTGGGTGAAGACGGGGAGCAGCTACCCGGGGAGCCACCCCCTCTTCATTCTCAAAAATAGTCCGTCGGTCTTGGATGAGCTATTAAAATAACTCGGCGGGACATCCGGCACCTACCAGTGATGGTGGCGAATCCGCTGTCCCAGGGGTGAAGGCTGACGTCAGGGATGCTTCCAAGGTCCGATGCATTACATTCCATTCCTCACGCATCCGCAGTCGGACGCCCGCAGAATCCAGCAGTGAAGTTCGCTACACTTCGCATGTTTCAGCACCTCGAGATCTCCTTCCCCACCTTGTTCGTTGGGCTGCCTCCCGCACAATGCGCTTCGCCATCTCGTACCGAGCTACCCAGGTTCCCGATGTCCACGACGACGGCGCTTTCGCACCCGCCATTTGGTCAGCGGGCTGGTATTGGAATATTCCCAGCCACCCCAGAGCCTGGAGATCCCCTATCTGCCACCTGGGGACGCGACGAGTTGCGGAATAGTTGCCGCACCCAAGCTNAAAAAACCCTTCCCGACGGGAAAGAAGTTCAAAGCTTATTCATGCATTATTGAAAATTCTACGGGAAACAGCTGGCTTGGAATCCACGCGGGGCTTATGGGAGCAGGTGCCCTTGAGGTTGGACTGCTGTCAATATTTCTGCGCGGGCGAACCAGCACAATGATACTGACAGCAGTAACTGAATGCAGGGCTCCCCTGCTTCTCGTCGAGTGCGTCGGAAAACTGGGCAGCTCAGCCATGGAACCTACTCCATCTTCGCTCTTATGCGCTGACATCGCGGTCTCCATGCCGTGGGTGAAGGCGGGGAGCAGTTTCCCGGGGAGCCACCCCCTATTCATTCTCCAAAATAGTCCATCGGTCTTGGATGAGCTATTGAAATATCTAGGTGGGACATCCGGCACCCACCAGTGATGGTGGCGAATCCACTGTCCCAGGGGTGAAGGCTGACGTCAGGGATGCTTCCAAGGTCCGATGCATTCCATTCCATTCCTCACGCATCCGCAGTCGGACGCCCGCAGAATCCAGCAGTGAGGTTCGCTACACTTCGCATGTTTCAGCACCTCGAGATCCCCCTCCCTGCCTTGATCGTTGGGCTGCCTCCCGCACAATGCGCTTCGCCATCTTGTACCGTGCTATCNATGTCCACGACGACGGCGCTTTCGCACAGGCCAGTTGGTCCACGAGCTGGTATTGGAATATTCCCAGCCATCCCAGAGCCTGGGGATCCCCTATCTGCCGCCTGGGGACCTGACGAGTTGCGGAATGGTCGTTGCACCAAAGCTGCCATAGTCCCACCGTACTCGTAGAAGCACTCTCTTTCGCTGGTCCCGTACGATGAGGAGGGGGGGATTATCCCGGAGAGAGAGAAGTCACGAGCACGACGTTAATCCCACGGAAGCTCGACTCGTGCTTAAATCGCCTAGGACGAAGTAGTTTTGTTAAATATTGCCCCGGACAGATCGGAAAACTGAGAACGCCCAGGAGACGTGATGAATTACGTAAATAATTAAAATTACCCGTGTATTTATTTTTGTTTTAATCTGGAAATACTCAGAAACGTGTATAAGGGTGTTTAAAGTGTTAATAGGTGTTAATTATTACTGCCTTGTGTTTTGGAATGTCCGGGGAGCTCCGCTCGGCTCCAGTGTTCCGTTTGTGCAGTTATGCTGATCCTACCGTGTAGATTTCACCGTAACTGGTAGTGAAGCTATCCAGACTGGCTTATTCCACACAGTGGGCGGTGACGTCAGCCCTAATACACAGGCAGAGAACTCTAAAGCCAGTCAATCATGCACCTGCGCACTCGGGGGACGAGTTAAGGGATGTGATTGTTTTATATTTAAATTTACCCCATTAAAGTAATGTATTTATGTGGGGAAGCCGACGTTCAGAACTAGTGTAGCCTTGGGTTGAAATCAGGGCTGAGATGTTAAGATAATCGCGGTTTTTCATATTTCCGTGGCTATAGTGGGTCATATTCCGGTATTTCATTAATAAGGGGGTTGTGATTATCACTGCGGCTTTCATAAAGGTTTTTATTCCTAGAAATTATTACTTATTTTATATAGTCCATTTTTAGAATCTTTTTTTTTTTTATTACTGGTATACCAGCCTATATCTGATATTGCTCTAAGGAATATATTCTATGTTATTCGTACTTTCTGTATGTGTGTTTGCATGGCGTAACCCCATATTACACAACCATAGAGAAGTTGGAGCCTAATGATTTGCTAAAAGAGATGTAGCTTTTTCCAACTAGGGAATCGAGGCGCTTTAAACATTATATATAAAGTTATTAAATTTCCTGTGGCTATAATAGTAATTCTTTTAATTTGTTCTGCCCATGTAAGTGCTCTGTCATAAGTTATCCCTAAATATCTAGCAGATGTAACATTTGGAATATTAGTGTTAAAGTTTTTAAAGTACCGTATCAGGAAGGCTGGGTGCGCTTTTTTGTTATAATTAAGTTGGTTGATTTTTCAGCATTAATTTTAATTCGTCAGCGAGTTTACATTTTCATAATGTGGTGAGCTGTCTTTGCGCGGCTAAAAGGGCATGTTTTAAGTTAGCTGATTGTTTCATTATAGCTGTGTGTTTCAAGTTGGTTGTGAGTTTCTCAGCAACTAACTCTGCTGTGTTTGACGAGTTCGCTGCACAAACGGAAGTAAGACCGATCCTTAAAGGGGAATAATTTGTGACGGGAAGATAATTTTTATTTCTGCCACCCAGAGGCCACTTTCTCATGGATAATAAGTATTCTATATTCAAGCAACTTAAAGATTCAAAATGTTTTCTTTTCTGCTAACCGTGTAATATTATTCGCAAGTTAAAACAAATGAACATTGATGACATTTCTAGATAATTCACTAGTAAACCTATTAAGATTCTTAATTACATTGTGTTAGGAAGGTGGCTAAATTTTATTTGAGCACATAATTCCTTGACAGCATCAATTTCCCATAATTTTTAGTTAAAAGAAAAATATATTAAGTTACATGAAAATAATAATATTTGAAGTCTGCTTCATTTGTTATGTAATTGGAGTATTTCATTCACGCTCAGCGCGTTTACTGAACGACACATACAGAACCCAAAATACGCACAAATGTAGAACATGCATTTGAGCACATACGGACAACCCTCCCCTCCCTTTTACAATACCTATTTATATGTTTACATTAAAATATTTGAAAGGTTACAATTGGTTGTACACATCTGATATAACCTTAACATATGAAATAACTAGAGTATATATTTTGTATTTGTTTAATAAATGCCATGTTTTGAAAAATCTTTGGAAGTAATACGTCAACAATACATATAGTTGTATTTTTTATTACAGACAAAATGAAAAAAAGGCAAGCTTCAACTGCTGTAGATTGTTCTCTTGATGCTGTTGAAGACGAATATATTAAGAAGAGGAAAAGAAAATTAGACTTGCAAATTGAAAATTTGGAACTTCTGGACTATAAAACCAAACTGGAATTGTTAGAGATTGAGCAACGGCTCTCTCTCCCAAGATCACAGTTTACAGAGCGTCTTCCAGGACGCACAACTGTATTAAGTGTAAATGAAAGTGTAGTTTTTGTTACGCGCAACAACATTATTATGGCTGACGAACAGACACGCAACGTAAACCAGGAATTTTTTGTAAACCTTACTGAAAATCATAATGTTTGAAACATCGGCTCTATATTGAAATATACGTAGTGTATAGCTTTTCTCACATACAACTGGGTGTTTCTTACATTACTGTTTATTTGTATTTTTTATGAACTATTTTAATTGTGCATTTATTCTGTTCAACTTTCACGTTTGCCCGTACCCGAAAATGATCCACGAGTACTCATAAACGACACATTCCTTCTCCCTTGGCTGCCTCTCGTGGAACATGCACTAACTAATTCACCCAGGTTATTATCTTCCTCGGGTAGGAGGGCTTCGTGGCAGTTTGTACTCTGAGGTGATTAAGGCAAGGAAATTTTTCCTTTAATACACCGAAAGCACATTCAATTACTCTTATTGTCTTATTTTGTGCTTTTAGAAACTTCAACTTCTGCTTCGTCGTGAGGGTTAGTACATAATGGCGTAATTAGCCAGGTTTTTGTCGGATAGCCACTATCACCAAGTATAATTCCACCTTCTATAGGCCTCCAACCTCCATCCATTCTTCTGCAGAGGTAACTGTTGCACAGTTCCAGGCCAGTTCGCATAAACATAATAAAATTGATAATCTGGCCATGTCCGTCAACCTAATCTGGTTCGTTTTCATTTGGAGCATCAATGTCTGTTAATATCCCATCAATACATCCAATTGCCAAAGACTTATGAACAACACTGTAGAACTGACTGCGTACTTAAAGAATATTGTTGGGCCATCGGACACACCTAGGAAGTATAACCTAATTTACTGCACCTACAAGTCCTCCAATACCTCTGCAAACACTTGTCTACTGATACCATGCATATCTTCTACAGCACGATATTGAACTCCAGTCCCAAGCCAATGTAATGTCATCTGGATCAATAGTTATTCCATCGAGGAAAGGCTTTTTGCTGAAATCGTTCATTAAATTGGAAGGTATTTTGAGGTACGTAAATAACTATATTTCCATATACCCTCTGTCTTCTCAGAACACTTCGCCTTAAAATAATCACATTTTCCTCTTCCGAATCAGTTGGTGGCCACATTTTATGAGAAAAACAACTTACGAATATAAAATATATGATGTGTTTGTAATTTTGTCACCGCAGTGACAATGCTCACTAGACTTGTCATAAAATCTTTCACTTTACAAGATAATCTGACAAATTAGTTTCTTTTGTGGAACAGAAAACTTGTCACTATGTAAAAATCTACTTGTCAGTAGCTTGTCACTTGTCCCTTGTCATTTGTTCCTTGTCACTACTTTTATAAAAAAGAAAATCATGACTGGTACATACTTGTCACTAGTTATGCTCGTCACATGTCAAACTTAACGCTTTGATAAACAGGGCCCAGGTCTTTCCATCTAGTAATCATATTGATCGAGCAACATTTTCAACCTCCTGTCATAACGCCAATTGCAATTACTTTGTAATATCGGGTGGAAATTTACCAAACAGTACCCTCTTTTCTCCCTTGATTTTTCGAATGGTCGCTCTTTTCAGCTCAGTCATTGCTTACTTGCCAACTTGTCACGAACGTGATTGTGACTGACAATTATAGCTGACACTTTTGAGAAACCGAAATAACGCTACTCGTCACTTGTCACTTTGATTACTATTCGCTTGTCACTTGTCTAACTTGTCGCTTTGAGAAACAGGGCCCTGCTGTCTGCTACTCGAGAGGCGATACGATGGGGCCATCGCCGCGCGGCTCGCGACCGTCGTGCGTGACGTCGGGGGGTTTTCCAAGACTACGTTCATCTGCGTCCCCCCCCCCCCACCACGCCTCTTTTTTTCCAGCCCACGCCATGGTACGATCACATGACCTGTGTGCGGCGAGCTGCTGTCGTCACCGGCCACGTCATCGCAGAAGTCTGAACTGGCTGAAACAGCGGCGTGTGGTGAACTGTTGCAAGGTAAGCCGGCGCTTGCTCACTGCTGTACGTTCTCGGTGCGCGCAGCAGGAGCGAAGTGACCACAGTGCAGCCTAGGGAAACTCAGTGCGTTCCGACCACCCACAAACGAGCAGCAAGGGACCCGTTACACGCGTCCTGTGGCGTCAACTGCCGAGCCACATTGGCTCACGTTAATATACGGCCACCGATGATTATCGCAGTTTCATGGCCTTGTGTTGCATTATAAATTAAGATAAACATAAAACGCATTGCACAATCATTAGTGTGTGACCTAAATGAAATATAGCGGTAGCCAATAACTGAAATGAGCAATGAAACCTAAAAATTATTTTATGATTATATCGTCCCATGCTGCATACGTACGTCACATTAACAATCGGCCACCATCTTTCAAACACAAGCACAATCCTCTTTGCAAACTTAACAAACATTATTTTTGTATCTGGTAGCATGGCCATTCCGTTTAATTACTTCTCGCAGGCGTTGTGGCATATTAGCAATTATTTTCTTAGTACATTCGGAGACAATCTTACTCCATTCTTCCTTAAACATTTTCCCTAATTATTTTGTGGACCAAACTGTAGTAGTCCTCAGTCTTCTTTTGAGTTCATCCCACAGATTTTCTATGGGATTCAGGTCGAATGATTGAGGAGGCGTGTTAATGACTTTGGAACAGTTATTCAAAAGCCAGATCTTGACAATATATGACTTGTGTTTTGGGTCATTATCTTGTTAGAAACTAAACGCGTTCTTAATGCCCAATTTTTCACGACTCTTGTATAGGTTTGCTTTCCGGATGTTGAGATAGTCGGTAACGATTTCAGCATTTAAAGCTTTTGTTTACGTTTTTATTTATTTTGAGTTGTATGTTTGTTTAATTTTGAAACGTAATTATTTACTTAAAACCCGTATACCCAGGTATAGCTAATTTTGTAGTTCAGGAGATCATCTCTAAATTGTATTTATATATTTTGGTTTGTTTACATTTGACGTTTTCGACAGTTGTACTTCTTTCTTTTATTTATTATGGGAACTGAGCTCAAATATCTTTGGTAACGTTAATTATTTTGCCATCGCTTTTCTCTTTGCATTTTACCTGGTTTTATACAGCAGTTTTGGTCACGGAGGAATGCATTAAATTACAGAACTGAGACGTATGAGGAACTGACGTCTTTTTGAATCTCCCGTTTAGTTAGCGTCACATTGTGAACCTCGTGGTTAATACACACTCTCCTCTGAAGCCGTGACGAACAGTACAACGTAAAATTTTGTCTCCAAGATTTTCTTGTAAATTTGTAATTGCCGCCCAACGTAACGGTAGGGATGGTGTTTAAGAGGCGCCAAGTTGCAGTGAATATGCAGGGCACAAAAAGGAGAGACCGAAAACCACATAGCAATTAGTTTTTTGAGTACTTCAAGTATGTTGGCAGCCGTCTCCACCCACGATTTAGTATAGCCTACATAGGCTTGGTAATGTGAATTGGCATAATTTTACGAATGTGTGCTACAAACTTTTCTACGTTATTTGGAATCTCTAAATGGTTTTGAATTATAAGGGAGCGACATTTGGACATTTTAAATTTATTATCAGAATTTTAATAAGGGCGTTAATTTTGCTACTAACGCTGTCCAGAAACCAGTAGAAGGAATTTCTTGCTCTAAAGCCGTGCAACATCTAAGAACATTTTTAAAGTATTTAATGCTGAGAAACCAATGAGCCAATTTCAGCTTTGCCCACGTAAATTGTCTTTTTGTTTGCTATTATTTAAAGAGGTGATTTCGTTTCTGATTCTTTCACAACTGTAATACTATTTAACTGACAGTAAATTCTATTAGATTTTCATTAATTTCAATACTGCATCCTGAGATAATTATTTCTTTTCTTAATTATGAATGCTCATTTTTACGTACTTTTCTTTAATAAAATGTCTATGTCCTGTGCCTATTAAATGTTTTCTAAGTTGTGTAGAAGTTAAAGTAGATAGTATTTTATTATGAAGTGATTTTCTTGTCTGGTTTCCTTGTTTCCATACAAATTGTAAGAAAATTTTGTCTTGTGTGCATATACTGTATGCTGCTTCGGGGGAAAATGTGCCTCACGTGTTTCTGTTTTACTAAGGGTTTCTTATAATATGTCTTGATTACTCTGGTCACTACTTACCTGTGATAGAAATTAATAATTCGGCATTTCTGCATCACAATTAAAAGTTATAAGCTATTTCCTCACGCTGTATCAGTCAAAGGAACGCCGACTAGCGTGGCGTCATTTCATCTCAGCTAGACGCCACGCACATCGAGAAAGTAAGCGGCATGGTAGGGAATTGTTTATTCATCACTCGCACGCCCGACAATCCTTAAAATATTCTAGACTTTAATATTTTATATTGCTTACAAGGACATATTTTATTTTATTTTCACACACTGAGAATTCTTTTTTTTTTTTTTCACACTGCAAATTAAAACGTGCCACAACAAAATTAGGCGCCCAAACGGGATTGTGCATATATTGGACTGGTGGTGTTGTCGGGGTTACACGGGGGATTACCAAGGGACTATCCAGATTCTGTCATGAGGTGACTAAGGTATTCTCCATCGCGAGCAAGATATCTCACAAACCTCTAGATGAAAGACATCTGGAAAAAGTTTTTCACCACCGGGATTATTGAGTTACTAGGTTGTGCTCGGCCCAAACGATAGTATGGGATGAAAATACATAATGTCTTTATAGAATACCGAGCCTGTCATTCCGATGTCTCTTTCTAATGCGCCTAATATCCAGCGAACAACTTTTATAAGTAACCAAATTACAGGTAGTGTGAAACTTTTTTTGAGGTGTTTATCTTATTGGCGGTTTACCAAACAAATGTAATTGTGTTGTATTTGGTGAAGTCCATAAACACTGGAATTATCTTCTAATCTCCTAAAGTGCCTCTAAAACGTGGTCGTTTGCAATCTTGTGTAAACCCCTTGATGATTTATTTGAAAATAATGTTTCTCTCTGGAGTCTTTTATGGAAGATGTGTTAACCAGCAGTGTGTTTAAAACCTGGATATCTATTAAACTGTATACGTTCCCACAGTTTATTTATACCAACGCTAACAGTAATTCAGTTTTTTTTTCTCGATAATTGTGATTATTAAAGGCAAAACATTCATCAGAAAATTACGTTAAAATAGGTTATAGCAAACCAAATGAACCTACATAGGTATGTTAATGCAGAAACGATAGTAAATTGCGTTTCATGGCAGTCTCAGTTCAAAAAAATGTTTTGGGAAAGAATTAATAAAATAAGGGTGCTGCAACATATATCTTAAAGTAAATTAATAACATTTTCATAGGAAATAATAAATATTTTTGGGGATTTTGTCTTCCGGGATTTGTAATATCTTCTTCGATAGAGAACACGTTAAAAAAATTAAGATTGAAATAATTACTTCCGAGTCAATTCCATACATACTGCATTAAATAAAAAGTTGTTCATCAAAAATTAACTGGAAATTAAAAGGGAATAACTTTTTAAATCTCTGCAATAAACCTAATATATGAAAAGCATGGGCCAGGTTTGTGTAAAGTTTACGTTCTAACACGATGACAGCAGTCGGAGTAACTTGAATGCGTTTTATAACAACAATAAGAAAATATAGAATAAAAGAATTCTGAAAGTAACCGAAAAATATTCCGCGTGTACCAGTGGTGACGCATTCAGAAATTAAAGAACATTTCTAACTTTCACAGAGTTTGTCTTTTGTCACCAAACAACAAATCGCAGATCTAGTCTCATGACGTCATACAAAAACTAAAATTTTCTTTAAACATACTCGATAAAATTGTGAATCAAGATTTCCGAAAATGTCATTAAATCTGGAGATCACAGCGTTGTTGCCCACACAAGCCAAAGGGAATTTTAGCTTCGTTTAGAATATTCTCCCGCATTTTTAATAGATAGCAGCTGAAAGTGCATGCATTACCAATTGACGTATGTGTAAACTGAACGCCAGTAACTTTAATTACATTATCTCCTATGAACTAAGCTGTCGAGAAAGAAGTCAAAAATATTTTACCCTCTTAATATCCTACCAGAGTGCCATTCAAGCCTTTCGGTAAATCGAAGGGGCCAAATGATGAAATGAAATGAACGCTTTAGTCCACACTGATTGGATGTAAATTATTATTTACAAAGCCAGTAATCGTTACATTTCCACAGCATTGGGTGCTATCTGCACATTTCCCTGCTTACGAAATCCAATCCGAATATTTCAAAGCAATTCATTTTCTGCCGTCCCTGACCACATACCACGAACGAGCGGTCCGTGCGCACTCAGCGCCATCTGTGCTCGTGGAGAAAATTTAAAAACATTTGCTGGCTTTTCCACCATTAATTTATCCCCTCGACGTGTGCTTTTTTTATTCCCCATTTTTAATTATTTACTTTTTCTAATTTCATTGCATCCATTGCTGTGAAATTGATTGTTTTTTCGCAACCACGTTTTCTTTCGTGTTTTGAAACCAACTACAAAATCCTGATCCAGAAAATATTTAATGTAAATTTCCGGGAAATGTTATTAACGCTACCTTGCTGACTCCAGTGTCTTTTCAGTTTTCTGGACACCGCAGGATCTCGAGTGTCTTTCTGAATATATTTTGAATTCGTCGTTAGGCATGGTTAGTACAAGTCTTTCGAAATTACAAAATCCTTTTTGATGGGTTGTAAATTCATTCCATTAAATTTTTAGAGTTTTTAAAGGGATAAACACCCGCCTGTTTCGATTTTGGAATTTTTGCCTTAACACCGTAGCAAAGATTATGTTTGTGTTTCCTGGTTCGACGTGGCATAGGTCATTAGCTTAGATGACTTGCTCAAATCTTCTTAACTACTATTTAGCTAACATTTCGAAGGAAACATAGGATTATGAGATAACTTTCCTGCCTGTGTAGCTAAGTATATATGTATGTATGTGTGTCCCCTTCTACCCCTCGCCTCCTGAAAAACCATTGAAATAGTTTTCGAACGTGTCTCGTACTATCTTAAAAATAGCGACGATTTCAAAATTCAGGGCGAAATATTTTGTCTTAGCAACCATTTAACCGATTTTAACCAACTTTTGTTTATTAACAATGCATCATATAAGTATTGAATTTATACAGGCATATGTTTATTAATACTTCATTTTGAAATATGCCACTACATGAAAAATTAAACGTTACATCTTGAAGAATACTTCACCAATTTCCACCAAATTTGGCACATAAGTAAGGCCCTGTTAAGCCATGTAAACAAGCCAAATTTAAATGGATAAGGCACTTATTTTCTAAAAAGCGGTGATATAATATTTGTAGTCTTATTTGTGATATCTACTATATAGTTTTCGACAAAACTTGGAACGCTGAAAGTATTTAGGAATATAAGAAGTATTAAATGTACCAATACATAAAAATCTTTAAACGGCTATTTTTTAAAATTACAACAATTAAAAAATACAATTTTTACGTCATATATCGAAAAACATACAAGCAATTCCTACCAACTTTGGCAAACATGTAAGTTTGTACTACGGCAGGTCATGCGAACTGAAATATTTTAAGTATTCCAGACTCTTATTTTCAAAAGGACGACCATATAAAGATTTTAGATAAGTACATTTTAATCTACATATCTGCGAAACCTTGTAACCAATTTCAACTTGACTTTGTAAGCTGGCAGTATGTATTACAAAAATCAGATGTGTCCACACACAGCCACTTTTTCCCGCCATTCTGTAAGATAGAACCATATGAAAATCTAAATTTATGCCATACTTCAGGAAGCATCCAACCGATTCCTACCAAATTGAGCAAACAAGAAGTACTACAGCAGGTCATGAACACTGATATGTTCAAGCATGTCAAATATAGTCAAAATTACAACCATAAAAATTTCAAACGTAAATATGCTATATCTACGAAACCATGTAACAAATTTCAACTTTACTCTTTATCCTGGCAGTATAAATAACAACCATTAAATTTGTATGTGCAGAGCATCTCACTGCCATTTTGTAATATAGTGTCACATGCAAAAAATCAAGTTAATATGTCATATCTCGTGAAATAAACCACTGATTCCCACAAAATGCAGACTAAACGTTAAACTTATTTTGTCTATCTAAATTTTTGTAACTTAAAGGGGTTGTCACATATTTTCAATATAACAGACATGTAAATGTTTAAATTTGTATGCTATNAAATTTTTGTAACTTAAAGGGGTTGTCACATATTTTCAATATAACAGACATGTAAATGTTTAAATTTGTATGCTATATGTCCCATATAATTATAATCAGAATTTATATTCTGGCAGTATATGTGACAAACATCAAACGTGTTGATTAAAAACGAAGCTGTTGCTCCTAATCGTTTCTCTGCAATGCAGTTGGTTGCAATCCAGGTTAGGGCACAAGGGGTTTATATTTTCAAGTTCCTAGTAAGTCACATGTGTATTTGTAATTTCTGCTTCCTCTATTTTTCTATATCTGCCGACAAGATGTCAATGTCTACCTATAGTCTATTCGCGGTTTCTTCACACTTTCTGAATCAAACCTTTGAAAAATCACCCCATGTATGACGTGTTTAGTTATTTCCTNTTCTTCACACTTTCTGAATCAAACCTTTGAAAAATCACCCCATGTATGACGTGTTTAGTTATTTCCTAAATATGCCATGCATAACAAGCGTTTTATGCTTCCCAACATAGAAGTGTACTATTTTTCGTTAGATTAAGTTTTACCTATATTTTATTTATAAGCTATAATATGTCATTTATAATAAATATGAAAAAAAAAACTGCGAGAAAACATGTGTGTTGGTAGTGCCTAGCAAGGAATAGTTTTCGTGGAAAATATCATGACTATTGAGTGCGCACGAATTATATGCGTTGTCCTTTGGTGTAGTTATCTATACGTNGAGTGCGCACGAATTATATGCGTTGTCCTTTGGTGTAGTTATCTATACGTAGTTAAGCTGTATTTGCATGAGGCAGAGGAATAACCTAGAAGTAGAAACTAAGCAGGGCTTCAGAAAAGTTTTAAATAACCGCGAATGGATTATACCATCTAGGCCTATGCTTTTAAGAACTTCAAAAAAACTATTTGCATCGGTGTAAAGAAAAATAGGCTCATTTTAAACTCTTCAGCTATCCGCAAGACGTTATTGTCTTTATTTGTAGTTACCAATTACATATTTAAGGTGGTAACAAAGCCATAACAATTTGATAAAAAAATATATATAAAGTATATTTTTGGTCTTTCGTCAGAAAAAAATTAATTACGCCGTCTGAAACAGCCTGTGACAAAAATTGATAAATCCAAGATGCTAGGTACAAATTGAGGACTTAAATGTAAGAACTTATAAAACTAGAGTGTCATGTTAGATAAACACCTCAAAAAAAGTTTGACGCTACCTGTGATTTGGTTACTTATAAAAGTTGTTCGCTTGGATATTACGCGCATTAGAAAGAGACATCGGAATGACAGGCGCGGTATTCTATAAAGACAGTATGTATTTTCATCCCATACTATCGTTTGGGCAATGCACAACCTAGTAACTCAATAATACCGGTGGTGAAAAACTTTTTCCAGATGCCTTTCATTTAGAGGTTCGCGAGAGATCTTGTGTTCCATATGCACTCTTTTGGTCCTGAGACGACCGTTTGATTTAGTTTTAAGCATTTTCATAAAATTGGCTAATATATTCGTGGCTAATAAATTAGTATTCTACGATAGTTTGTGTAATGTGTTTTCAGTTGACGTATTGCGGTAGCATGGTGAATCTAAGAACAAATATACAAAATTAAGTTTGCCTATTATATACTGAAAATGTTAGTATCAGTTATGCGAAAAAAAAAAGAATTTTATAATACCCACAAGTTTTGGAAATAATTACCTATATTCCGATGCCGATAGCGATATTAATTATTTACTATAAATTAACTAAATATTAATATTGTTATTATTTTAATTATAGCACCATACATTTCTTCAATAAAAGCTTCAAGCTCAAACGAATTCAGAGTAACAACTTCTACCAGAATCAAATTTTTATTGTAATATAACGTAGAAATGATATACGAGAAGATATTTAATTAGTATACGTGTGTTCTTTAATAATGCTAAAGTACTGATTGGATATTTTTGAAAAAATGTGATTGTGCTGATTCTTACCCATCTGAGATATACAGGAGAAAATAGGAAATAAAAATTTTTGTATCAAACTTTAGAATAGCAGGAGACATTAAAGAAACACAGCCAAATTTCTGGTACCTATAATTACTTTAAAGCCCAACAGGTAACGTGAAAACAAATTGTCATATTATAATCAAGAATTACAATTCTGGTTTTCTCATAAAGTGAATAAGAACTAACTGTAACCAAGAGACGTGACAAAAAAAATTTGTACATCACTAAATAGTTTTACTCTCTCCAAAAATTCAAACATTACAAGAAGAGATGAATATAATTACAATATAAATGGCTTACTTTATAATGATTTCTCAATACTGCCGTAAGCAGGCACGATGCACGAATGCGTGAGCTAACCTGAAGAATTTACATGAAACAAGCCTACTTACACGATAACACAAGAAACCCTGTGCAATCAAAGTGAAAAAAAAAACCTCAAGGAACGCAGACCATTATTAGGATTGTCTGACTGATCGCAAATATATAAGTTTCAGCTAGCAAAACTTTTGGAAAAATACAAATCTTCAGAAAAAATTTTCTTTA
>NQII01004070.1:201156-225188 GCA_002778355.1 Clitarchus hookeri | reverse complement strand
TGGGCAACGTCCTAGCAGCCGCAGCTAAATCGACTATGGAACGAGCAGGAATGTTTTTAATTAGATAGATTTCAAATACTGGGCAATATGCGCAAAAAAAAATTTATAGTTAAAAAATTTTAAATTTTATATTTATGTTGAACTTGTCTTTATTAATATGTTTATTTCATTATTAGCCATCAATAAAAGCATTAACAAACACTGTTATTGTTTAAATTGTCACGAGAGACAAACAAATTCTCGATTTTCAAACGAAGGCAATCGCATGAGTGGCCGAACAAATATATACAGGTGATTCAACGAAAGGCTGTTCACAATAAAGTGACCACTTCCGAAATGAACCTTAGAAAAAAGTAACTTCTCCAACCTGCATATGTTTTAATAGGCGTACCGAGTGACATTCGCCCAGCAAAGTTGGTAACGGTGGACGGAAAGCAGTTCCATATCTTAACGTCGAATAAAAAAATGTTATGTAACCGTTTGTAATAACTTAAATTATTTCATTCACTTTCTGTTTTTTTTATTTTTAATGCATTGAAGTGAAAAAAAATGAGCAGGATTTGTAAGGTATTTACATTCCTAATACTTTCACATTTTCAGTTGACCTATGCGTGAATAAATTTATGAGGCCCGTGGCAATGTTAATTTACATAAGGTGAAAGAATACACGACATACATACAAGTAGATCTTAAGCAGGTCTTTCAAAAGTGCACATTTTACCGTGAACAGCGTGTAGAGTTCGCGATATGTGCAACCGTTTCGCTTATGATTCCTGCGTATTCTGCACCTCAGTTATACTGTAGTAACAGGGGATGCGGTCTTTTTTCTAGCAGGTTTTTTCATTAACTCACTGATTCAAAGCACTTCGTAATAATTTGTGATCGAACAAAAGAAGCGATAAAAAAAAATTTCCCTTGGTTTATGAAGTAGAGCTCGTTCTAGAATTAATGTGCAAAATTTCCCTACCTTGCACGTAAGAATGAGTTTTCTGAAGTCCACTCTGCAGCCAAACGAATTCTGGAAAGTTCTATGTCTATAACAACGTTCCCTGAAAACTTCACATTAAAAAAAAAATCTACGTGACTTTTTTTTGCGGATAGAGCGAAGTGAATTATTTCAGGAACATTCATACTTCACGTTATCCGTACGGAGCATCAGCCAAACCTCATTTGTTTAACTCTGTTACAGTGAAACTTTGCCGCGGCCGTCAGCAAACTCTGTTCGTCGGAGTTGTTCGCGTCCAGATGCGTGATCGAGTTAACCAGTTTGTCTCCTCGTGAAACTCCGCTCTGCTCTCTGGCCCTTGGAGTGGGCGTGGGCAAAAATAGACAGCATTTGCGAATCGAAAATAACAAATACATCGAATGCTGTAAAATGCCTTGAAAAGATGAGACATGCTTTCGTCGCTGTGACGTATAACTAGAGCCAGTGACTTTTCGCGTAAAAATCGGAGCACACAGTAGTCTTCAATACTATATACACACACCAGCTGTTGTTATACCTCCGTTGGCTGCTGGTGCCGTGTCCGTCTTTGACCGAGCCACTCAGGACTAAGTAACTCCGACACTGAACCTTCGTGATCCGTGCGCAAATGGTTAACACGGGCCAGAACATTTTTTTAGCCAATCAAAGAAGCTGGACGACCCTACGGTGCTTTGGACTGTATATCGTCTCGAAATCTTCTCGCGAAATATCACTGTCCCTACATATAACTAGAGACCTGAAAAATTAGCGGATTAATTTCGGGGCAAAGCTAGAATTTAAAACACGTGTGTTAATAAAATGTCAACCATTGATCCACGCGGTGTTTGACACCTCCTGGAGAAGGCTGGCCCAATCTTCGCCTTCCGTTGTGACGGCAGACAACCAATTTGCAGTTGATATCGGCATAACTGTACATGCGAATANAACTGTGCATGCGAATATAGAGTCTAGCCTGCAGGTCATTGAACTCGCGAATTTTTTAAGGTCCCTACATATTACATTTTTGTCTCGTTTTGTATTTGGGTCCAATAACGTTCGCTTAAACCTCGGAAAAAATTTTGGACTTTATATTATTAGCAGTAGATCGTCTACCTATCTTCGCTATTTTTTTTATTGCTTCTGTAAGATCTTTTTTCAATGCATAGCAATACAAATATATTGGACAAGTCAAATTACAGTATACATAGTTTATACACTGAACATATTAATTATATATGTGTGTGTCAGATTGCACGTACACACACATCACAAATCTTCTTCAAATGTGACTAACCTTAGCCCAACGTGCTGCAGGGCGTCATCATTTTACTTAAACAGAAGAAAAGGGTAACGAGAAAACCGGAACAAGAAATGTGTAGAATAAAATGTTTTACAGTAATTTTTTTTTAACTTTTGTAGTTTAGATATTCATCTACGCTATAAAATGCACATTCGACAACGGTGTTACCATAGCCCGTTTGAGTCTGTCTGGAAACAATCCTGTTTTGAAGATAGCATTACAAAAATGGCTTAATGGAAGACTGAATTCAAAAAACACATTGCTTTAATAATCTACAACTAATGACATCACAGCAACTTGATAATTTCTGTTGCAAAGAATTTATTGTTTTCTCCACTTCTTTTGGAGTTGTGTATGTAAGAGACATAGCAGGGTATTCAGTTCCCTGGAGTGTAGTAATATGGTTTATATCTTGTTTAATTTTTTTGTTAATCGTGTTTTTTTACGACATTTAAGTAGTATGAGTTAAACGTATCTGCGACTACTTACTTAGGGACTGAGGAAATACAGTTGTTTACTTTCAGGTTTTACAACTGCGCATTGCTGTGTTGTTCTTCCGGGTTGTGTTTCTTACAATACGCCAAGTAGTTTATATTTTGTTTTGAGAATTCTGAGTGAGCTTACCGAAATAATTATTTCCCGCAGATTTTATGACCTTACTCAAAATTTTGCAATATTTCCTGCAGTGATTCATTGAGACGGGGTTTTTTTTTTTTTTGCTGGTTCTGGCGGCCTTGTACAGTTTTCTTTTGTTTTCGCAGGGAATTTTTACTCCTTTGGTGAGCCATGAATTTTCTATGTGTATTACTGTGCGTCAAACTGGATGGCAAACATTAAAAAAAAAAAATTGAGAACTTGGATATTTGAAAAATCATACGTGTTTGGTTGTTTCCTAGATATGCCATCTATAACAAGCGTTTTATACTTCTGTTAAAATAATAGTATATAATTTTTATTAAATTGAAATGTTACTTTTATTTTATCTTCAAGTTGTATTTATTTTATTATAGTTCGCATGGAAAAAAATTATTAAATTCAGTGCGCACGAATGCGGTGTGTTGTCGCTTCAGTGTAATTTCTTTAGTATTGGTTAAGCTGTGTTTGCATGAGGCGGAAGTATAGCGTGAAAGTAGAACCTTCAACAGGGCTTCAATAAAGTTGGAAGTAATCTCACGGATGGATGGGGCCAGTGACTTTTCGCGTAGAAATCGGAGCACACAGTATACTTCAATACTATATACACACCTCAGCTGTTGTTATACCTCCATCGGCTGCTGGTGCCGTGTCCGTCTTTGACCAAGCCACTCAGGACTAAGTAACTCCGACACTGAACCTTCGTGATTCGTGCGCAAACGGTTAACCTGGGTCAGAACATTTTTTTTTTTGCCAATCAAAGAAGCTGGTCGACCCTACAGTGCTTTGGACTGTATCTTGTCTCGAAATCTTTTCGCGAAATAGCACTGCCCCTAGTGATAGGTGTTTTGTTCTAGTAGTGAAGAGCATTTCGGAAGAATTGAAACATAATTTTATAACGTGTACCTCCGTTAACGGATTGTAATGCAAAATTATAGTGCTTCTATAAACTGCCTCCCACTCGTAAAGAAATTCAGTCTGAATGAAATTGTATTTTTCTTGAAACACAAATATATACACCTAGTGTATGTAGTAATTTTCAAAATCTATACAGTTGGATTTAATTAATTAAATACTGACATTCGTATACAGAATTACATATGCACGCGTTCTTGTGAGCATGTGAACGGAGCATAACAGGTAGTGCCAGATGATTACACAGCCGCACACGTGACCGTATTGACCAGCTCGCCCTCCGCCAACACTGGGCTGAGTTGTACCGCACACGTGCACCTGCGTGCGTGAGTTCGCTAACTCCATAGGTAGACACCTGAAGAACTCGCGGATTCATTTTGGGACAAGCTAGAATTCAAAACACGTGTGCTTATATAACATTAGTCATTGATCCACACGGTGTCTGGCACCTCCTGCAGAACGGTGTCCAATTGTCGCCTTCCACTGTGGCAGCAGACAACCAATGTGCAGTTGATATCGCAATATTTGTACATAAGACTGTAGAGTCTAGCCTGCAGGTCATTGAACTCGCGAATTTTTCAAGTGTCTATCTATAGGAGTTCTAGAATATATTTAACTAATCAATCAATAACGTATATGACCAGCCTGCTGCAGTGAATATTAGAAGGTGATTTTGCTATGAACATGCGAGATTCTGAACGAAACAATCGGCCAGAGTGAGATAGGGTAATGCCTTCACAATGGCCCCCTTCGCGTCCATTCGCGCATTCAGTTCCTGCGTCCACCATAATGGAGTGTTGCACAGGAAGAAACAAGGACCACCACCCAACACAGTCAGTTTATTCCCCGCGGGAACAGTAATCTTTGGGCGTTTCAACAGCTCTGTTTCGAAAGTGATTCAACGCGACTCTCAAGAACCAAACACGTATATTACTGACTGCGATAACTAATCAATAGAGACCTGAAAAATTCGCGGATTCATTTCGGGACAAGCTAGAATTCAAAACACGTGTGTTAATAAAATGTCAACCATTGGTCCACGCGGTGTTTGACACCTCCTGGAGAAGGCTGGCCCAATCTTCGCCTTCCGCTGTGACGGCAGACAACCAATGTGCAGTTGATATCGGCATATCTGTACACAAGACTATAGAGTCTAGCCTGCGGGTCATTGAACTCGTGAATTTTTCAGGTCTCTGCTAATAAAGTGCTGAGTCAATGCAGACACAACACGGTCAACATACGAAACCACCACTTTGTACTTGGTTTAGATCGAGAAAACGTTTTTCTCGGTGCAGTCGCGCGAAACACCTGCAGCCAGGCGGCTANAACTTTGTACTTGGTTTAGATCGAGAAAACGTTTTTCTCGGTGCAGTCGCGCGAAACACCTGCAGCCAGGCGGCTACGTCTACCACTGAGCTGGAGCATTGTCCACAAGGAGTCAACAACTGTGTCTCAGCCTGCCTGGAGAAGGATTCTCCAGCTATCAGTCTCTGGAGCGTCGCCTCTGTATACCTGAGGAGGCCAGTCAGCAGGTTCTTCCAGGGGTGCCGCGGTAGTCCTTCTCTGCCGCTCTTCGGGCGAGGTCAGGACGCCGGTATCCTGAAGGACACGTCGTCCTTTCCACGATGGATAGGTCGGCGAGGAGATATTCCTGGACGACCCGTGACCTGCCCCTTCTGGCACAGGTATGCCCGCCCACAAGAACCGAATGCCAGTCCTTCACGGTTTTTTTTTCTTCGCGATTATTGCTCCCCCAGAGGCTTTGCCATTTTCAGAAATTTAATTATGTCCCCATACCTTTTTCGGTTCCTGCCCGGCTTCCTTTCTTCCCCTCTATAACCAACAGGGGCCCTACGTCGAGGAACGCTATTAAATTTACGGCCGGTAAAACAGCTAAAAATAGATCCTGAGAGACGGCAAAGCCACGTGGAACTTGCACGGTCGGTGGGACCCCTGGTCAGAGACAAAAGAGAGCGGACGATGAGAGTAGTAAGTGGGAAACAAAAGGGTGGAATGGAGGGAGAGGGAAGAGGAAAGAGTCATTTATTGCCCGTGAAGTTCCTCCCGTCACAAGGATCAAGGTTGCAGGCGGCTTGCTTCGGGATCTGCGACAAGGTCAGCGCTCGTGNGTGAAGTTCCTCCCGTCACAAGGATCAAGGTTGCAGGCGGCTTGCTTCGGGATCTGCGACAAGGTCAGCGCTCGTGAAGAGCCAATTTTAGAGCTCGCGCTCTACCTGGAGTTATTCCTGTCTGAATCTTCAGAGCGATAGAGCGTGTGCCTTTTTTTATTACACTAGTCAGCGTTCCAAATCGAAGTTAATCCACTGTTTCACCTGCTGGAACCTACCTACTCCTTCCCCAGAACTCATCAGTAGCCCATTTAATTGCGCACAGTTACATGTCCGATGATTTGAGATAATTGTTTATTGCAGGAAATGTTTACTTTTTTTTTTAAATGTTTCAACGTACTGTACACGCATCACGATTTTTTTTTTTCATCGTTGCTTGCAGTGGTGTGCGAAGACTGTCCACAGTAAGCTGGGCTTACGACCAACTTGTATGCACATTGAATATTCTTCCACCGTATGTATAAATAACATAGACGTGGCCTAAACATTTATTCACGCGCCAGTCAAGAAAAAAATCTGGAATTCAAGAGAAAAGTAAATATTACAAAAATTTGCTCATTCTTACACGTATACGTAGGGCCAGTGATATTTCGCGAAAAGATATCGAGGCAAGATACAGTCCAAAGCACTGTAGGATCGTCGAGCTTCTTTGATTGGCTAAAAAAAATGTTCTGGTCCGTGTTAACCGTTTGCGCACGAATCACGGGGGGTTCAGTGTCGGAGTTACTTAGTCCTGAGAGGCTCGGTCGAAGACGGACACGGCACCAGCAGCCAATGGAGGTATAACAACAGCTGAGGTGTGTATATCGTATTTAAGTCTACTGTGTGCTCCGATTTTCACACGAAAAGTCACTGGCCCTACCTATACTTATCTAGCTAATTGACCTTACACACCACTAAAGACATAAAGATAAAACTATGAACTCGTATTTATGTTACAATATTGAATTTGCAGAATTTTGTCGGAATNGTGAAGTTCCTCCCGTCACAAGGATCAAGGTTGCAGGCGGCTTGCTTCGGGATCTGCGACAAGGTCAGCGCTCGTGCAGAGCCAATTTTAGAGCTCGCGCTCTACCTGGAGTTATTCCTGTCTGAATCTTCAGAGCGATAAAGCGTGTGCCTTTTTTTATTACACTAGTCAGCGTTCCAAATCAAAGTTAATCCACTGTTTCACCTGCTGGAACCTACCTACTCCTTCCCCAGAACTCATCAGTAGCCAATTTAATTGCGCACAGTTACATGTCCGATGATTTGAGATAATTGTTTATTGCAGGAAATGTTTACTTTTTTTTTTAATGTTTCAACGTACTGTACACGCATCACGATTTTTTTTTTCATCGTTGCTTGCAGTGGTGTGTGAAGACTGTTCACAATAAGCTGGGCTTACGACCAACTTGTATGCACATTGAATATTCTTCCACCGTATGTATAAATAACATAGACGTGGCCTAAACATTTATTCACGCGCCAGTCAAGAAAAAATCTGGAATTCAAGAGAAAAGTAAATATTACAAAAATTTGCTCATTCTTACACGTATACGTAGGGCCAGTGATATTTCGCGAAAAGATATCGAGACAAGATACAGTCCAAAGCACTGTAGGATCGTCGAGCTTCTTTGATTGGCTAAAAAAAATGTTCTGGTCCGTGTTAACCGTTTGCGCACGAATCACGGGGGTTCAGTGTCGGAGTTACTTAGTCCTGAGAGGCTTGGTCAAAAACGGACACGGCACCAGCAGCCAATGGAGGTATAACAACAGCTGAGGTGTGTATATCGTATTTAAGTCTACTGTGTGCTCCGATTTTCACACGAAAAGTCACTGGCCCTACCTATACTTATCTAGCTAATTGACCTTACACAGCACTAAAGACATAAAGATAAAACTATGAACTCGTATTTATGTTACAATATTGAATTTGCAGAATTTTGTCGGAATNGCACTAAAGACATAAAGATAAAACTATGAACTCGTATTTATGTTACAATATTGAATTTGCAGAATTTTGTCGGAATTAAAATTGTGAAGTAATAATGAGTTCTTTATTAACTTGTATTATCTATACTGTTGTGTAATGCCAATAGCTAGTTGGGTATATGAGTATATTAGGAATTTTCTCTTTATTTTTTTTTTAATTTTAACTAGCTATAGTACAGAGGAGAGATTTGGGCGGCTCTTAGCATTGAGGTGTTTAGAGCCGAGGAGGGTGAAGCGAGATGAGAATGGAGCAGCGCCGGGATGCACGGGCTGGAGGAAACGGGAGATCGCCGAGAAAACCCGCTGACCAGCGGCATCGTCCGTCACGATTCCCGTACACGAAAATCCGGGAGCGACTCCTCCGGGAATCGAACCCGGTTCGCCTCGGTGGGAGAGGCGAGTAGTCTGACCACTACAACACAAGCTAGAAAAACCGATAATCCAATATGGCGAGGAGATGGTTCCCCTTGATTGGCTCGCAGGAATTCGGGAACCATAACTAAAAACGTTCAGTTGCACCGGTGATAATGAGGGATCCACAATCGAAGCCCTGCTGATTGGCATGGCTTTGCATTGGATTTATTCTTTTTTTTTTCCCCCGAGTTTTGCAATTGTTACCGCGAACAGGGGTCGGATTTAATCCAAATCGATTCACTCCGTGGGCGAATCGTTTCTATGGCGGTAATGCGTCCTGCGTCAAATGCGCCTGGGATTAACATTCGAATACATCCCCCATCACGGAAGCGTTGAGGTCACGCGGCTCATACTGAATGGCCTATCCATTTGCGCTGGAGCATCTGATCCAAATTGCCTTTCGCATTAAGCTGAAGTGTGGTAGGGGGCGAGGGTGTGCCATAAAAAAACTAGCCACGTACGGCAGACTAGGTCTAGTGGAAAATTCCCTAATAGCCCGTTTCATTATTAACTCAAAAAAAATATAGTTTGCAACGAGTAAGGCCTGATAACTACGGCCAGAGACTTTTCGGGTAAAAATCGGAGCACACAGTAGACTTCGATACTATATACACACCTCAGCTGTTGTTATACCTCCATTGGCTGCTGGTGCCGTGTCCGTCTTTGACCAAGCCACTCAGAACTAAGTAACTCCGACACTGAACCTTCGTGATTCGTGCGCAAACGGTTAATACGGGCCAGAACATATTTAGCCAATCAAAGAAGCTGGTCGACCCTACAGTGCTTTGGACTGTATCTTGTCTCGAAATATTTTCGCGAAATATCACTGCCCCTACTGATAACTGTTTCTGTCACAGGCGTTGCAATTAACATATTATTTTTTGTTTGGAAGAGTACGAATGTAAGTTCAACGTAATTTTATGTCAGAGCCAATGGTATTGGCAGCAGCTGCCTATAAGACAGAATAAAATGGTCTCAACGAATGATATCTTCCGTATGTGAGGGACTAAAGTTCAGAAAGTTAAATCCGTTTCCTGTGCAATTTACGACATATTGTTATGGTTTTATATTTGAGACTGCTGTACACATGAAAAGTGTAGGAACATGCAAGATGTACATGAAAACATTGACTTTACATGATAGGACATGGATCAGAAACTAAAATAAGAAAACACTGTAGAAGCATTTGATACTTCTTTTAAAAAAATATCTACTGAAAATTAGATTAGTATACGAACACTTGTTGGTTTATTTGAGAGGCTAGATTGCGTTCACGTGTTTATTATGCACCTGACTTCAAAAAAAATTATTGTGTTTCATACACATGCCTAGGGTCAGTGTCTTTTCTGGTAAAAATATGAGCACACAGTAGACTTCAATACTATATACACACCTCAGCTGTTGTTATACCTCCATTGGCTGCTGGTGCCGTGTCCGTCTTTGACCAAGCCACTCAGAACTAAGTAACTCCGACACTGAACCTTCGTGATTCGTGCGCAAACGGTTAATACGGGCCAGAACATATTTAGCCAATCAAAGAAGCTGGTCGACCCTACAGTGCTTTGGACTGTATCTTGTCTCGAAATATTTTCGCGAAATATCACTGCCCCTACTGATAACTGTTTCTGTCACAGGCGTTGCAATTAACATATTATTTTTTGTTTGGAAGAGTACGAATGTAAGTTCAACGTAATTTTATGTCAGAGCCAATGGTATTGGCAGCAGCTGCNACCCTACAGTGCTTTGGACTGTATCTTGTCTCGAAATATTTTCGCGAAATATCACTGCCCCTACTGATAACTGTTTATGTCACAGGCGTTGCAATTAACATATTATTTTTTTGTTTGGAAGAGTACGAATGTAAGTTCAACGTAATTTTATGTCAGAGCCAATGGTATTGGCAGCAGCTGCCTATAAGACAGAATAAAATGGTCTCAACGAATGATATCTTCCGTATGTGAGGGACTAAAGTTCAGAAAGTTAAATCCGTTTCCTGTGCAATTTACGACATATTGTTATGGTTTTATATTTGAGACTGCTGTACACATGAAAAGTTTAGGAACATGCAAGATGTACATGAAAACATTGACTTTACATGATAGGACATGGATCAGAAACTAAAATAAGAAAACACTGTAGAAGCATTTGATACTTCTTTTAAAAAAATATCTACTGAAAATTAGATTAGTATACGAACACTTGTTGGTTTATTTGAGAGGCTAGATTGCGTTCACGTGTTTATTATGCACCTGACTTCAAAAAAAATTATTGTGTTTCATACACATGCCTAGGGTCAGTGTCTTTTCTGGTAAAAATATGAGCACACAGTAGACTTCAATACTATATACACACCTCAGCTGTTGTTATACCTCCGTTGGCTGCTGGCGCCGTGTCCGTCTTTGACCAAGCCACTCAGGACTGAGTAACTCCGACACTGAACCTTCGTGAGTCGTGCGCAAACGGTTAACGCGGGCCAGAACATTTTTTTAGCCAATCAAAGAAGCTGGACGACCCTACAGTGCTTTGGACTCTATCTTGTCTCGGAATCTTTTCGCGAAATATCACTGCCCCTACATATGCCTTATAAATGCCCAAATGTGCTGTAATGTTCGTTGTGTTAGATTGCACTTCCTTATTCCAACAATTTGCAACGTTGTGTTTGGTAATACATATTTTCACCCCATTTTATACACAAAGAAGGTACGAAACGTCCTCTGCAACTGTGTGTGTTAATATGGATGGCAATAATCGGTGAATTTATATTTTTCCGGTAACAAATCTATAATGTTACATTTTTATAGTTGAGAGAGAGAGAGAGATAACTAACGCTGGAAACTTATTATGGTCCTCGTTTGATTTTCTCTTTAAATTATAATTATAAAGGCATTTTCAAAAAAATATTTCACTGCAATATTTGTAAAATAATTCTGTTTTCATACATTTTAAAAATTGTATAATATAGGTTCCATCAAGATTTTTAAACTGGGAAAGTATTTTAACAAATTTACTAATGGTGTTAAACTTTTGACGGGTTCTGTACGGAATATTTAATATTATGCTTATATACTTAGACAAGGAAAGGGTTATGTTAGCTAAACAGAGGCTATTTACGAATACAGAACTGGGCTTCAATAGAGTCATGTTAAGTTGCAATAAATATAAGCCATTGGCGAGGAAGGTCCTAATCATTCTTTAGTCAGTCAATTACAATATAAGACTAACTTGAATAGTACATTTGCCGTAGGCTTAGCATTGTGACAGGAAGCGACGCGTGGCACGCCATTGCATCTTGAAAGTTGTTCTTCTTGACGTGGGTCCACAGACAGACAGACACTTCACAAAGTGTTGCCAAGTGTTATATGTAGAGGCAATGATATTTCGCGAACATATTTAGAGACATAATACAGTCCAAAGCACTGTAGGGTCGTCCATCTTCTTTGATTGGCTAAACAATGTTCTGGCCCGTGTTAATTGTTTGCGCACGAATCACGAAGGTTCAGTGTCGGAGTTACTTAGCCCTGAGTGGCTTGGTCAAAGACGGACACGGCACCAGCAGCCAATGGAGGTATAACAACAGCTGAGGTGTGTATATAGTATTGAAGTCTACTGTGTGCTCCAATTTTTACGCGAAAAGTCACTGACCCTAGTGATAACGAAACAAGTACTTTTACAGCCTAAGTACAGCACGTACCAAAATGTTTCTTATTTGCAACACCAGAAACTATTAATTAACGTGGGAATTAAATGGTTAAATCAGTTTTTTTTAACAGACAAAAGCACAGTCATTATAGCAGTCTAGAGATTTTTTTACTACCACGTACATGAATTGGCAACTTTGTATCTAAAACTTTTTTGAGATGTTAAGTCGCTCGATTTTTTTTTCTTTTTTTTTTTTTTTTNCTGATGAGAGATAATTAAAAACCTGAGAGCGCTGGAAAGGGAAGCTGCCAGCGCTGGCGCTGTGAAAGGCCGCTCGTGCCTCTCTCCCAGATGTAATCACCGCGAAGCCGGGCCTTGTTATCTGCAGCGTATAGAATATTCAGCCTGTCCCGGGGTCCACTCTTTCATATTATCCGGGCAAGGACTCCAATCACGTCCTTGCGGGAGCATCGAGTCCTCTTGGGGCTGCGTCGAAGGACGCGTACCGTGTTCATTTGACACGGGTATTGTGATTTCAAATTAACTTCTCCCGCCACTTTTTTTGCGTGTTGTCTAACGTGGATGCGGTACGTGAAACTTGATTACTATCGCTGATATTTTTGTGATATTTTTAAGATTTTGCTATCGTGTCATTACGTCACAACGTCCGCAACTGGAGAACTGGTTTGTATAGTCTGCACGCGGTTTCATCACAATTTTTGAATCAAACCTTTGAAAAAAAAACATCCCATGTATGACGTGTTTGATTGTTTCTTAATTATATCAAATATCCTAAGCCTTTTTATACTCATGTTAAAATATAAGTACATCATTTTTTTGTTAAATTCAACTTTTACTGACGTTTTATTTATAAATTATAACATTTTATTCATAAGGGAGAAAAATATATGGGTTGGTACTGCCCAGTAAGAAATGGTTCTCACGCAAAATATTATTAGACTAAGTGTGCACGAACGCGATGCGGCGTCCTTCTGGTATAAGACTGAGTCAAGCTTTGTTTTCACGAGGCGGAGGAATATCCCGGAAGTAGAACTTCAACAGTGCTTCAGAAAAGTAGGAAGTAACAGCGAATGGACTGTATATTTCATATTTCCCAATTAACGTGTATATAAACTCGCTCTCTAGTGTGCATGCTAGTATCGCCAGCGCCACGTGAAGATCATTTAAACTCTGAGGACTACCTCGGGCGTGGCNTTTATAAATTATAACATTTTATTCATAAGGGAGAAAAATATATGGGTTGGTACTGCCCAGTAAGAAATGGTTCTCATGCAAAATATTATTAGACTAAGTGTGTACGAACGCGATGCGGCGTCCTTCTGGTATAAGACTGAGTCAAGCTTTGTTTTCACGAGGCGGAGGAATATCCCGGAAGTAGAACTTCAACAGTGCTTCAGAAAAGTAGGAAGTAACAGCGAATGGACTGTATTTCATATTTCCCAATTAACGTGTATATAAACTCGTTCTCTAGTGTGCATGCTAGTATCGCCAGCGCCACGTGAAGATCATTTAAACTCTGAGGACTACCTCGGGCGTGGCNCTCTCTAGTGTGCATGCTAGTATCGCCAGCGCCACGTGAAGATCATTTAAACTCTGAGGACTACCTCGGGCGTGGCAGGAGCAACGCTATTTCCCAAACTACTCGCGTTCTCATCCTACGGTCGCTGAAACATGTGGCAGGTTATAAACACGCAAGAAAAATAGAGACGAGATTATGCTCAATCGAATAGGGAGTAAAATTGACTTGTCAAAAGTACTCCAGTCACAAGAGTACTGCGAAGTCCTCTGGCAATCTTTCAGCTTATAATGACCCCCCCCCCCNCCCCGTCTCATTATCATTCACAGATAAATACATATATAAATTCAGGCGTTGCAAAAAACCAAAATTTTTGCTTATATAGGGACACCCTATTTTCGCGAAAAGATTTCACGACCAGTTGTACTTCATAACAGTTTAGCTCAGATGCAGTTCCCTGATTGGACGGTTTACGTGTTACGCGTCGTAGGTGCCTGCGCGCGAATCACAGACGAACAGTATCGAAGGTACCCAATTCTGATTGGCCAGTCGAGTAGGAAAATGTCTTCACGCAAAGACAAGCCGCCAATATGCAAAAGAAAACTGCTGGTACGTCCGTATAGTAATGAAATCTGGCATGTGCGGAAATCTTTTTGCGAAATTCGGGTGTCCCTACGAACTGTACACTTATAGGTAGGGGCAGTGATATTTCGCGAAAAGATTTCGAGACAAGATATAGTCCAAAGCACTGTAGGGTTTTCCAGCTTCTTTGATTGGCTAAAAAATGTTCTGGCCCGTGTTAACCGTTTGCGAACGAATCACGAAGGTTCAGTGTCGGAGTTACTTAGTCCTGAGTGGCTTGGTCGAAGACGGACACGGCACCAGCAGCCAATGGAGGTATAACAACAGCTGAGGTGTGTATATGGTATTTAAGTCTACTGTGTGCTCCGATTTTTACGCGAGAAGTCACTGGCCCTACTTATAGGTACGACGCTCTTTCATATATCGGTAGGTAGGTAAGTAGGGCTTAACGGCTCGTCGATAGCGAGGTCATTAAAGACGGAGGTAGTTACTGAGAGCGGGAGGAACGGGGAAGGAAACAGCCATGGCTTGTAGTAAGGAACATTTCCAGCGTTCACCTGGAGTGATTTCGGAAAAACCATGCAAAGCCTACATCAGGATGACCGTACCAGGAATCGATTCTGTGACCTCCTGAATGCGAGCCCAGTGGGTCCGTGCATCGAGACCAATAAAACTGTATTTCTGCTTCATAATACCNCTGTGACCTCCTGAATGCGAGCCCAGTGGGTCCGTGCATCGAGACCAATAAAACTGTATTTCTGCTTCATAATACCGACAGCAGCTGTTAACAAGCGTAGGGAATATATTCTCAACAGCGAGTGATGCTTTCCCAAACACGAGAAACTTAACTCAGTGATAGAGACCTGAATAAATTCGCGAGTTCAACGACCTGTAGGCTAGACTACATTGTCGTATGTAAAATAATGCAAATGTCACTGTTCATTGGTTGCTTGTTGTATTAGCGGAAGACGGTGATTCGGTCTGCATTTTACTGCGTATTTATTATTGGCTTAGAGTGGTCCAGGAGGTGTAAACTGACGGGTGGACCAATAGCATTAACCATACGAACGTACGAGGTTTTGAATTCTAGTTTGTCCCGAAATTAAAACGCTAATTTTTAAGGTCTCTGCTCATTGAACGCTAAGGGGCCGCGGTGGTGCAGTGGNNNNCCTCTAGGTGAACTGGTTTCAATTCCCGGCTGTGCTGATCCCGGGTATTCGTACGTGGGAATCGTGCCGGACGATGCCGTTTGTCGGCGGATTTTCACCAAAAAAAGTTATAATTTTATATTTGTACGATATACGGTTCAACTTATATACATTATTTACTAGTATTATTTCCTCTCGTAAAGAAAATTTTGGACAGCATATTTTTACATAATGGCATGTCAAAATCACAATTTTAATGTTTTTGGTACGTACAAATGTGTAATGAAAACTAACTCGCCGATATGAAACAATTCGCATTGAAATAAGACAACATGAGTTACTCAAAAAAATAATTAACATTATGCTATTAAATGTTTTTCGTGGATTTAAAAAAAATTCCTTCAAATAACTCAATGTTTACATAGTTTTTATTTGTAGCAGACAATATTTTTTTGTAAAATAATCTTTCATAAGCATACCTTAAAGTTAATTAAGGCATAACCTTTTAGATACCCATCTCAAATTTTTTGTAAATGTTTTCTTTTATCTGTGCATTCCAAAATATAAAAATTGTGATTTCAACGTGCCATAATGCAAAAACTATGATGGCATCAAATTTTACCTCACTCTTNTCCAAAATATAAAAATTGTGATTTCAACGTGCCATAATGCAAAAACTATGATGGCATCAAATTTTACCTCACTCTTGGAGAAATGTTTTTAAAGCGAAGAGACTTGGTTAAACAACATTAATGTTTTGGGAGTAGTGTAGAAACGACCTGCCTGTTGACACATTGTCCGATGTTAAAGGAAAATATTTTTGTGCAGAACTAGCAAATATTTTCAGGTGAAACGACTGTACATAAAATTACCGTAGAAGTTAATTTTAAGTGGAACGAGGCAGGTGTGTGGCTCGTACTTCAAAATGGCTAATGAAATGTACTTGTAGCCAAAACAGTTTAAAAATCTCGTGAATTCTCCTCTCGTTCCCCCCGCCTTATTCACTTTGTGCTGTCAGTCGGGATCCAGATTGTCAACCTCCGGGATGCATGTGGGGGGGTGGCTCTAACCTGGGTTCTCGTGTTGTTCCAGAGTCACCTGGAGAAGATCCTGGAGCGGCCCAGCAAGGTGGCGATGGACCGGACACCCTTGAGCAGACGAGAGGTGAGTGTACACTAGTGTCGAGGGTACGACAGCCCTCCGTCGTCTCTCGGCCTGTGGCGTATCGCTCGCCTACCGGTAACTTTAAGGGTTAAGTGTCCGAAATAGTGTTTTATATTTAAACATATTTTATATTTTTGTGATACGATACCAAATACTAGTCATAAAAAAAATTTTAAAAAATAGAAAAAAAACTTTTTTAACTAAAATTAAAGAAATTTATAACAATTCCTTGTTTAATATAGTGTAAACCAATTTTACAATGGCACCCAAGTAAAAAATTTATATTCAGCCAAAAATAATAATTTTTAATATCACCAGAATGCCACAAAGTTTTTTTTCTTGGGAATTGATATTGTGATATGTCTATAAAACAATTTCGCGTTTTGCGATAAATTTGCAGTTTTTAACAAAGCTAGACGAAAGCGTATTCCTTAAACTTTTGTAAATGTGTCTGCTAAAAAAACATTATAGTCAAAATGCATATAATTACATCAAAAAGTGGCATAAGTTATTTTTAACAGTATTTTCCTGTTTTAATTGTATTACTCTTGACATCACGTTTCAAACACTTAAAGTTACATCGAAACCAGAAACTATTTTGGAGTCTTAAAGTATTTTAATTATTCAGCACAAGATGTGCACATAATCTCAGTAGTTACAAGTAACTATATTTCAGAAATGTTTTCTCATTTTGGAAACGCTCGCTTACAGGATGAGCCACGCAATAATAACAATATATTCATAGTTCAAGGTGTAGAAGCTGTGGTATGAAACTACCTAGGGAAGATGGGAGTACTGTGAATNAACTACCTAGGGAAGATGGGAGTACTGTGAATAAACCCCACCCGTTATCGATATCGTCCTCCACGTTCCCGATTAGCGATGTTCCCAAGTTGCTCCGATTTTTACGCGAAAAGACACTGGCCCTACTAATAATTGTTTAAACAGCCTAATAAAACCATTTCAACAGGAAAGTAAAGACTAAAGCTATGAAACTTGGAATCTTTATTTGCGCGCATTGTCCAGTATTAAAAATGTATGTATTTAAAAACATTACCATTGCACTAGCAAGCACTTTACCTGAGGCTGCTAATAAGTAGCAATAGATCGCAGATGGCTAGGGCCAGTGATTTTTCGCGTAAAAATCGGAGCACACAGTAGACTTCAATACTATATACACACCTCAGCTGTTGTTATACCTCCATTGGCTGCTGGTGCCGTGTCCGTCTTTGACCAAGCCACTCAGGACTAAGAAACTCCGACACCGAACCTTCGTGATTCGTGCGCAAACGGTTAACACGGGCCAGAACATGTTTAAGCCAATCAAAGAAGCTGGACGACCCTACAGTGCTTTGGACTGTATCTTGTCTCGAAATATTTTCGCGAAATATCACTGCCCCTAGTTATAGCTAGTGATCTGAAAAATTCGCGAGTTCAATGACCTGCAGGCTAGACTCGCAGTCTTACGTACAAATATTGCGACATTAACTGTACATTGGTTGTCGGCTGTCGCAGTGGAAGGCGACAATTGGACACCGTTCTTCAGGAGGTGTCAAACACCGTGTGGACCAATGACTAAAGTTATATAAACGCACGTGTTTTGAATTCTAGCTTGTCCCAAAATGAATCCGCGATTTCTTCAGGTGTCTAGTTACAACTAGTGATTTTCCGCGAGAAAAATACTAGTACACGGTAGTCTTCAATACTGTAACCACCCAACGGCTATTACCATTGGTCGCTGTGTGATTGAGAAGGCGTTTCCATATCTGACCGGGCCACTCAGAATGCGGCGCATTGGCGCGGCTCCCACGTGATTCGCGTGCAGGCACATAACGCGTGTCATAAAGTAATTCAGCCAACCAATATAGGTAAACGACCCTAAAATGTTTTTAAATATAACTTGTCTTGAAATATTTTCGCGAAATCTCACTACTCCTAGTCATACAATTTTATTTGCGTTTACAACTGTATTTCGGATTAGAAAAGACAGGTCCGCTTCTTTGTGCGAATTATTTCTGATATTCTATATTATCTTCCTGTTTTGCGCGTTAAAAATTGTAAGTATGCTTGATTAATAATTCTTAAATTCTTTGGAATGGATTTATCAACGCGTTTTCAGGAATTCCTGGCCACCAGATCCCCGCGCCAAGACTCGGCTCATATTTCACGACCTCCACGTGATTGTGTGTTAGTGCAGTCACTGATTTGGCTCGCCGGTTCGGCGCCGCATTGACTTAAGCTCGGAGTGGCCGGGTCGGACAGGGGAAGTAATGTGCTTTGGCAAGCACGGCAGACGTAGGAGGGGGATTGTGACATCTTACACCGTTAAGAAACGACCCTGTGAATCAACTAGGTAGCCGAGTACAAATATAATCTGGATCTTTTTACATCCAAGTTACAGTAGTTATGATACGCCATGACTAGAGATCTGAAAAATTCGCTGATTCATTTCGGGACAAGCTAGAATTCAAAACACGTGTGTTAATAAAATGTCAACCATTGGTCCACTCGGTGTTTGACACCTCCTGGAGAAGGCTGACCCAATCTTCGCCTTCCGCTGTGACGGCAGACAACCAATGTGCAGTTGATATCGGCATATCTGTACATAAGACTATAGAGTCTAGCTTACAGGTCATTGAACTCGCAAATTTTTCAGGTCCCTAATCATGACCCAAGTACTTGCGATATTTCCGAGTAAAATCACAGAATAAGAGAGTGCAGAAATATACAGTCAGTCTACTTCAGTAGTTCACTTATGTTCACTGTTGAGTTGAGCTGACTTCGGAAGTTTCGGTTGGCCCTTAAGGGCGTTGACCGTGAAAATTCGTGTTATTTTATATTTGTACCGCACGTACTTCAACTTGTGGATACTATCTGTGACTATTATTCCTCAAAGATAAATTTTTTAATCACATGGTTTTTGCAAAATTGCATGTCAAAGTCAAAATTTTACTGTTTTTGGGATGTACAAATAAAATAAACGGAAATATTTGCAGAAAATGTAACAAGGGCAATTGAAAAGTCTTGTATTATTTTAATTTTATGAGATGCTCAGCAGACGTTTTTTTTACATAAAATCAAGAGGCAGCCATAAATAAAATATATGCACGAATTTCCTTATTGCCAACCATTTTTTAACTGCAAAACTATTTCCTTGTAATGTTTTATAGAGTACTTAAGTACCTTCTGTTATCTTCCATCAGTGTGGTGGATTATCTCATTTCTGTACAAAAGATAGTTATCATTATGTGTACATCTCTCAGAAGGTAAAATTGTGATTTTTACAAGTATTTATGAAAAACCCATATGCTGAATGGTTTTTTTTTTGTTTTGCGAGGTAGAGGTAATTACAGATAATGATTAAAAGTTGATGAGTATGTGGTACAGATATAAAATAATTCTTTTTTTTTTCGTGGTCAACGCTATTAAACAAGTGCCGGTGAGGCGAGGATTTAGCAGCAGCGAAATGCAAGAGCGGGGGAGGACGGGAATGCCCCGAAAAAACCCGTTGGTCAACGTCAACGACCACTACGTTTTACACACGCGAAAATCCGGGGTGACTCCTCCGGGATTTGATCCCGGTTCCGCCTTGGTGGGAGGCGAATAGTCTGACTGGCCACTAGGCACCTAGTTAAGTTGTGAATCGGTTTCCATGACGGAGAACAAAATGATGAACCGTTGCTGAATCTAGTTCTGGTATTATATATTTACCACACTTGTGTCCCTAGCTATAAACATGTACATACGTATGATCTCATGCTTCGTGACTTTTCACGTAAAAATCGGAGCACACAGTAGATTTCAATACTATATACACACCTCACCTGTTGTTATACCTCCATTGGCTGCTGTTGCCGTGCCCGTCTTCGACCCAGCCACTCAGGACTAAGTAACTCCAACACTGAACCTTCGTAATTCGTGCGCAAACGGTTAACACCGGCCAGAACATTTTTTAGCCAATCAAAGAAGCTGGACGACCCTACAGTGCTTTGGACTGTATCTTGTCTCGAAATTTTTCGCGAAATATCACTGTCCTTTGTAATAAGAAACAAGTGACAAGTGTTTTTCCACCTAATACTGAAAAAACCGCCAAAGAGTTAACTTGTTTGAGTTCTGAATTTTGTTACACCCGATATATACACGAGCATTTTCCAGATCTTATTTGGCAGCACGGCATTACGCCTTATCAAAGACGAGACTCTATTAACTCCAATGCGACCACAGCTACAGTCCATTGTCTATTGCAATTTCTTCACTCTTTTTTTAATCATACCCTTCTTGGTTATTTCCTAAATATATCACTATCACAAGCGTTTAATAATTGTGTCAACATAAAAAAATACGTCATTTTCNTCTTGGTTATTTCCTAAATATATCACTATCACAAGCGTTTAATAATTGTGTCAACATAAAAAAATACGTCATTTTCGATTCAATTTAACTTTTATTTTATTTATAAATCATAATATTTAATTTACGAATAATATGAATTAAAATACGGAGAAAATAAACGTGTTGTTAATGCCTTCAAAGAAATAGTTCCCGTGTGAAATGACTTAGTCAAGTTTTGCTTGCATCAGGCGGAGGAATATCCTGGAAGTAGAACTCGAGCGGGGTTTCAGAAAAGTTGGTAGTAACCGTGAATGGACTTTACTAAAATTATTGACACTGATTTAACTCGAGAGTAGCATAACGAGCCGTGTGTGTGAACAAGCCCTAAGGGAAACCACAGGAAGGGCAAGCAAAATATATAGTGTTTTTTTTTTTACACACACACATATCCAGCGGCAACGTGTTGAACTTCGCAGAGCTCTCGGTTTGACAGCAACGGTCATTTCCCTGCGGCTGCCAGATTTATTAGAGGACACACACACTCCTGCCCCCTCGAGGGGCGTGGCCGAACTTTTGCGGCGGTCGAATCGATGCGGGAGTATTGGAACGGGAGAAGCCGCACAGAAAAGCTCAGGATTAATAATTGAAGCGCGTGCGGTTCGGGAGGTACGGCGTTGGAACTTGCCGCGAGGAAGGAGCGTTTTCACGCTGGCCGCCGTAACGTCAGGGGTGCCGAGACCGTTGGAATCCCTGCTCAAGATCTACTTGTATGCACATTGCGTATTCCTCCGCAGTATGTAAAATTAACATGTACAGGAGCCTGATCACTTTATTCATGCGTCGGTCAAGCGTAACTGTCGAAAATATTGGAAAAGTAAATATTTATCAAATTCACTCATTATTACGCATATATGCATAACAAATCCAAATATATAATCTTAGTATTTAAAAAGTTTAACCTTTGCATTTTAAATTCAACGTTGTGATATGGAACTACTTTCAATCCGCCACTACCAACTNATTTAAAAAGTTTAACCTTTGCATTTTAAATTCAACGTTGTGATATGGAACTACTTTCAATCCGCCACTACCAACTATACAGGGCACACGCCGGTTATTGCGGCCGTTGAAATGTATGCCGGTACAAGGGTAGTGAAATTTCTCAAAGATTGGTTTCGAAAGTGCTAACTTTTCCGTGAAGAGCTTATTGATAGGGGTAGTGATACTTCGCGAAAAGNAGTGAAATTTCTCAAAGATTGGTTTCGAAAGTGCTAACTTTTCCGTGAAGAGCTTATTGATAGGGGTAGTGATACTTCGCGAAAAGATTTCTAGACGAGATACAGTCCAAAGCACTGTAGAGTCGTCCAGCTTCTTAGATTTGGCTAAAAAAATGTTCTGGCCCGTGTTAACCGTTTGCGCACGAATCACGAAGGTTCAGTGTCGGAGCTACTTAGTCCTGAGTGGCTTGGTCAAAGACGGACACGGCACCAGCAGCCAATGGAGGTATAACAACAGCTGAGGCGAGTATATGGTATTGAATTCTACCGTTCACCGTGAACAGCCCTTAGCAACATATTTCGTGACAGTGTCCTTCGCAACTTACCTCCACCGCATATGACCAGCAGTAATTATTTTTTTATTTTTTTTTTTTTCAAATATGCTGAAATGAAATTGTGCCTTTCCTGTCACTCAAGGGCTTTGTTCTATTATTTCTCTCTCTCTCTCTCTCTCTCTTTGTTTGCAGAGCTACAACGTGAACGTCGAGGACATTTTCCAGCAAAGGGTGAGTTGGGCGCCGGGAGGCAGTTAATTGGCAATAGATTGTCAATAAACGGGCGTGAGTGTTGGTTTACGTGTCATCCGCCGAGAGACCGCCAGGCAGATGGGTAAAGTACTAATTACAGCCCGCCATTTCCGTCCCGAGCACGTCGAAGAGGGATAGAAAAAAAAACCCGTTTGGGGAGGGATTTTAATAACCGGCGGGGGCGTCAGCCCAGCGCCGGTGGTATTAAAAATAAAGGGGGCAATTCACGTTCTACGTGTCTGGCCCAAGATCGTTCAAACAACGAGGCGGTTATATCTGCTAACACGGTCCACAATATGCGGGGAACATTGAGCCCTTAATTGGCACTCTTCAAACCACAGTTTAAAATTAAAAAAAAAAAAATCACACACATTTTTCGGACATTTTCCGGTAGTTGGAAACACAAAGGAGGAATTTTCGCTTAATAGCGGTGTTGTATAAAAGCGAAAAGTGTTTAAAAAAAAATGATATGTTATCTCTCGTAGCGGTTGTTTCAACCTGGGAAATAACATGGACTCTTCACCAAAGGATAACGAAGTAATAATAAATAAAAAAAATTCCCTAAAATGGGACTTTAAATTGTACGCTTTAACGTTAAGGAAACCGTGAAAAATATTACACATCCCCTTCACATAAGCGTTGTCCTCTTCAATTGTTAAAATTAAGTAATACAGGATAAATGATTACTGTTGAAATTATTATTGAAAGTAGTATCTAAAAGCGTTATGCGGTAACTTAGAAATGTTACTAGTTTTGGATTTGATGGCATGGCACTGATATTTCGTTACCGTTGATACATTCGTTACATTCAAAGTGATTCATGTTTAGAATCACTACACTTAAAATAATGTTTTATCTGTTCCGTCTACATAGTGAAAAATACGTGTTTGTTTGTATACGTTTGATTTAAGACATGGTTTTCACATTCAACATATACCAGCATCTAATTTTGTAGAGACTGACATCAGTTACAGCAACACGTATTTTCTTATATTTCAGCTTCAAAAATATTTCAAGGGTATGTTATTTGCTTTAATTACAAGTATAAGGGTTTTCGTAATTAAAAACACTGACCGTTTACGTTCAACATACTTCTATTTTTCGTTGCAACAGTCAACCTTCGCATGTGTATATCATTTTTTTTTAATTATTAATAAATATATTAGACTCTCGGCATTAAGTAGGGGCGTTAATGGTTGTGGGAAAGTCTCGCAGTGTGAGAATTCTCGCGAAAACCAATTTAAAAATGTAACTACTTCATATTTTTCAATGGGGTTTCTTTTCTTGACTATATACCCAATTAACAAAACCATTACATACTACGATACTTGATACAATTTAAAGTTTCCGAACTAAATATTGGTGATAGTTTTTTTTTTTTAATTTTAACGCACAGAAACTA
The DNA here is from genome assembly GCA_002778355.1 of Clitarchus hookeri. Lineage (NCBI taxonomy): Eukaryota > Metazoa > Arthropoda > Insecta > Phasmatodea > Phasmatidae > Clitarchus > Clitarchus hookeri. Next base: position 201,251 of record NQII01004070.1, on the reverse strand, counting down.
CAGAATAAGTATATACACTAAAACATTTTTTTTTATTTATTAAATGTTATTATTTATTACCTTACAATAATAACAACATTACGCATATGCCTCCA